>VUYV01000165.1:1304563-1369304 GCA_008711295.1 Anarhynchus alexandrinus | reverse complement strand
TGAGGGTGGTGAGGCACTGTCCCAGGTTGCCCAGAGAGGGTGTTGAGGCCCCATCCCTGGAGGTGTTCAAGGCCAGGCTGGACGTGGCCTTGGGCAGCCTGGGCTGGTGGGAGGTGTCCCTGCCCATGGCAGGGGGGTTGGAACTCGATGATCTTCAAGGTCCTTTCCAACATAAACCATTCTATGATTCTATGATTCTAAGGAAATCTTTCCTATTGACACTTTGGGGGGCAGAGGGGACTTATTCAAAGGTCACTACCCAGAGCAAAGCCCGACTGCTCGGCAGGTGATGTATGCGCCGCATCCTTCATGTTCTTGTCGTTGGAACACGATGAGAAACTGAGGTAAATGACACAGACCCCAGCGTCCTACCTGCAGGGCATGGGGGGTGCTTGGAATATATAAGCGTTTCTGCTAATGATAAGCCATCATTCTAAATGCTGCAAACAGCTGCAGGTGCTTTATTATTCAGGACAAATCATCGCCTTCATTTGTTTCCATCAGAAACCGACTTAGAGAGCACAGCTCTGAGGATGGGAAATGAAATAAGTGACTCTTTTGGCAGGAATTACATATTTCTGTAGCTTTAGCGTTATCAAGATCTGGTTTATCGGGGTAACAAAATTATGTGGTTTTAATATCAGACGGAGATGTGTTTAGTTTGGAGGGAGTGTTTCTGAGAAACACGGGGAGAGCAAAGAGAGTGATACAGGGGGAAAAAATTTGGAGCACTTTCTAGCAGCACTGTATGTATGAAAAAGATGCCTCGCTTCTGAAACTAGAAAAACGGGTAACGGATGCGTATTTTGCTATCAGATGCTTAAACTAGCACGTGGTCTGGGGTTTACGTGGCAGAATTCCGGGTCACCAAGACACAGGGGGTTGTGTTCAGCTCAGCCTTCTCCCTGTGCTGAAGTGTTTTGCTCAGCCCTGGCCTGCAGTCTGATTCCCAGCTCCCGTCTCCACCAGGTACCAAGTGCCTCGAATGCCCCCGTGAACAGCAATTAATGACACTCAACCGCCTGAAACGCTGGGATAAATTGCAGCATCTCCCAAAGGTGGCTATTAGAGCTAATCAGAAAATGCTGTACTTCCTGCAGAAAATGTCAACTTCTTGTTTTTGTAAACCAAAAGCAATCAGAGTAAGTTCTTTCTGCGAGGAAAGCTCCTTTAAAATAAAACCGCATACTTTTCATAACTACTCTCTCCGGTCAAACCCCCAGATTTCTGTCAGAAGGGTTTTGGCTGCATTTAATGATTATTGCTAATACTGCCGAATACTGTGATCCAGTTGCAAGGAATTTTAAGAGAGGCTCATTTTAAGAACTGCATCCCCTCAAACTGACTCTGTGGTTAAGAATATTACGGCCTGTGAGATTTTGGGGAGAAGTATTGCACAGCAGAGTATCAGTGTTTAAAAAGGATGACACTAAAAACCTCTTGAGGCTTAAAATTTATGACCATCTATACCGCAGGAGAGTTGAGGCAAAGGCAATATCTCAGTGCACACAAATCAAATGTGATTATTTCACTGAACTTGAACCAGATTTAGATGTTTTTCAGATCTGGCATGAGTTCAGTTCTTATTTTGTTAAAATTGTGAAGTTAAATGAGTTTAAAGATTTCCTGCCTGTGAATTTGGCATACAGAAGTGAAGCGCATAAGCAGGTGCTGCTGTTGAGCACTAACTACATTTTTGGAAGTGCTGCAGCTTTCATTTTATATTGAAGGAGTTGAAATAAATATTATTATTGTGCTAAGAAATCTCTTGGGCTGTTTCTGAAATCCAGCTATTTGCCACGTTCTGTTTCCGGGACTTATTTTTACTGCTTCAGACTGGACATCCAGAGGGTATAAATGTATTCTTATTTAGTATCATTAATATTTTTAATTACTACCGTGACAGTATTTAATTGCTAACGAGTTTTGCCTCTCACTGACATTTCTAGAGCCAGTTAGGTTAAACTTGCAGAAGGTGTAGCTGACAGTGACTTGGCCTCCCGGGAGGGCTGCTTTGCAGCAGTAAGCAGTATCGCACTGCACGCGGTCGCAGGAATAAAATTGCACACTTAAAAAATTAACCTGAATAAACCAAGCGTTGGTGCTGCTTTCTGGGAGCTGTAGTTCTAAGGGAGATGTGTACTTGACTGTTTAATCAGACTATTTTCCAGGGACAAAAGGACCATCTAAACCTTCCTTTCAGCCAGTAAACAAATCCAGAAGTCTCAGACTTCACCTCTGGCTTAAACTACCAGAGGAGGAGTAGTTATGTGAGTGGGAATGAGTTTTGCCTATATTCTCTTGAACTATTTGATAGCTGAGGTTGTTTGAACGTTTCACGGGACAATATAAGCCTGAAATGTTGATTTTTTTTCAAAATAAGTATCTCCACCAATGACACTACCTTCACAGGCAGATCTGCTTGGCAGAAAGGCGGCGGCTTCGGTCCAAGTTTTTTAATGAACGTGCTAAAAATTCACTGAAGGCAGCAGCTCTGAGAAGCAGTTGCCAGCGGAGAACGACACCACGAAGGTGTCCAAGACGTGGCCTTGGGCAGCCTGGGCTGGTGGGAGGTGTCCCTGCCTATGGCAGGGGGGTTGGGACTCGATGATCTTCAAGGTCCCTTCCAACCTAAACCATCCTATGATTCTATGAGTCTATGAAGTGCGTAAAGAAAGGCAGCATCAGCGCGCGGGGCTGCAGCTGAGGGCCCCCGGCAGCCGCGCGGCCTGCGGCTCCGCGGCAGCTCGGACACCGTTTCCGTGGAATTCATATGCTTTTGCGCAAGGCGGTTATCGGCGGTTATCGGTCGGTTTGGGCACGGCTGGGCAAGGCAGCGTGGTGGTTAGCTGCCAGCGCCCAGCGCCCGCTTTCCCCCGGCCTGGTGCCGGCGGGCGCGATGCGGGGGGTTGTGGGGGCCGGGGCAGCCGTTCCCGCGCGCGGCACAGGCGGATGCCGTTTTGCGTAATATGGCTGTTTATTTGGGGGTTATCCCTCTCCCCGTTGCCCTCCTGCTTCCAGGTGTCGGAGCGGAAGCTCCGCTGTGTGTGCTCTTCAGTGATTTTCCAGGAAAAAAGGAATTTCGGCGGGGAAGAGGGTTATGGGTCTTTTTAAAGCTCGGATTCCCCTGTCCAAAAACTACAGCTTTCCTGCGGTGCCATAAAATAATCCCAATCGAACGAACTCAAAGCCAGCTCAGTCCGTCCGGCTAGTTTATACGGAGAGCTGGCTGAACCGTGCAGGGACAATGAATTCGCTCCCGCCTTAGTCGTGGGTTTCTGTCCCTCCGATGTGTGAGCCGACCCTGATTTCAGCAAAGGGATTATTTATTCCTTGGTATTCGCTGCATAGATCTTGTAAATAAAGCTTGTAAATTGTTTGCTTTGACTATTTGCTGCTTGTGAGATGTGGATGTATTATTATGTTTAATCAGAGCGTGCTTGGAAGCAGAAGTATTTTTCATGAAGAATGGCTTTATCCAAATATAATGAATATGATTCTTCTGAATTCAGTGGATTTTGGATTAGGTCCGAAATGAGTGGCATATAGAAAGCATCAGGGAGGATTTATTTCAATGTGTGCATTTCTCATTTTTTCTTCACCTCAAGATATTGTCATGTCTTGCACCTTCTTAGATGCAGGAACCAGACACACCTGTAACTCTGCTGTGGGCTTTCAAAAAATAAAAAAAAAAAGAGAAGTCAAATGACTTTCAAAAATTTAGAATACAGAATTTAATATGACCCAGCTGGAAAGGTGGAAAGGCTGCTACTTAACAGCAGTGCCTGGTTTGGGGCGATTTCGTCTGAGCCATCAGATGGGTAAATGCAGAGTGTTGAGAAATACTCCGAGGGGGCTTCTTCTTGGAATACGTACATTGGCCTCTTACGCAAGGTGAAAACAGTGGCGTTGGGAAACATCACTCTGCCCTGTTTTCAGTTGCTTGTAATTTTGGCAAACTTTCACCAGCTTGAGAGGAAGTTCATCAGTTGTCTGTCTTGGACTGAAGTTTCCTGTGAACTTCAGCCCGAAAGCTGGCTGAGAAACGGCGTTTTGTCTTAAGGTCAAAACCGGATGCTCCTGTGGAGGTCTGGTGTAGCTCTTTGAAATCTGGCAGATGTTGTGTCCTCGTTCAGTGATGTTCTCGTGTCACAGAGAATAGGTGGGTGTTATGCAGATAAAGACTATAAATACTTGCAGGCTTAGGAGGATGGGGCAGGGCTTTCTGGCCACGCTTTGAGCGCGGTGGTGGAGCGAATGAGCTTCAGCAGTAGCACCCAGCCTGATTGCAACTGATCCACCTTGATTGCAGCCTGGCTGAGGATGCCTGAGCTCGGGGTTGAACAGGATTTGTCTTTGTTTTTCTGTTTAAGGAAATGCTTGGGTTTGGTTTTTTAGGACAAAGGTGTAGGGGCTTAAATCCTGTCTTTGGCACGCTCCCGTGGCGCGTGTGCAGTCACTTTTGTCTGAATGCTGCGGCCAACTCACGGTGGTGCTGCGGGGAGGTCGGCAGGGCTGAGACTGGTGGGGAGAGCGAGGGAGGGTGAAGAGAAAGCAAGAGCAGGAGCTGGGGCACAGGGCAGCGGGTGGGTCCAGGAGGAGCTTTGAACTTGTTGCAAGGCTCAAAGTTTCAGTCGGACCAGCTGAAGGGAAGCGGGACACCAGTGCGTGTAGTTCTACTAAAGAAACAGGCTTGGGAAGCGAGGAGAAACCTGCCTGGCCGGCGGTGTTCTCCTGACGTCCGGGTTGCAGAGTGTTCGGGATGCAGGCTGAAAATGTTGGTAGCAGAGGGCAGAGACTTTGCAGACAAGGTGGGGAGCGCTCCCCTGTGGGTAGCTCCTCTGTGAAGACACTCTTCCTTCCACTGGAATTTGGATCATGTTCTCCACTGTTTTTTTAATATCTTTTTTTTTCAATATTAGTTTTTTCTGAAGCGTTAGCCGTACACACAGCATCTCTGTTAGGAGTTTCTTAATTAAAGAAAATCAGTTTAGCTTCACAGGAATGAAACTTTCTTAAAGTGCTACCGGCTGGCGTGCAGGGTACGAAACGCTATTCTGGAGATTGTACTTTGCTTCATTCCTGTTGGTCACTAAAAATGACTGCCTCTTCCCAGACGGGGGTTTCCTCTTCAGAGTAGACATGTTTGGAAATAAGCAGGATGCTGGTGTCTGTGAGGACTGTTTCCCGGGCTGTTGGACATGGCAGCCTGCGTTTCCGCCGTACGGGTTGATACGCAGGAGGCGTTGCCTGCAGAGGTGACACATCTATCAACTCCCACCCCATGGGGCGCGAGGAGAACGCGCTCCGTGTCCTGGCACGCCAGCTCGCCTGTGCTCTGGGCTGGCTAATTTTATTCCTTCAATTTCTCACCCTCCTGGGTCTGTAAACAAATGGATTTATTCCCAGCATGTACATTATGTGAAACTACTGTTTCATTTTTTTTTAACAGAGAGTAGGCTGATATTCTGAATTCAGCAAAGTAAAGCAGCTTTTTAACGCGAAGAATGTAGAGGTGTCGAAAGATTCCATGTGTGAGAGAAAGGAGCCCTGAGCTCCCTTCCAGAGGCAACGTATGCTCTTGTCCTTAGGAAATTGCCACAACTGGAGTAAACCTCATCCCGCTGGAATCAATGGCAGCTTTGCTATTGGCTTTGCCAGCAACGCCTGCCTTTTCTTTATTTTACCTCTAGGGTACAGTAGACAGAACACTTTGGGGTATAATACTCTGAATTTTGGGTGATTTTTCTCCTTTTGCTAGGGAGATTTTGCATTTACTTATGCCATGGATTAAAAATGTCATGGCAAAGCACTGTTTCAATCAACGCTTTTAATGATGTATGATTATTCATAGCTTTCTGGAAATGTCATAAGTAGTTCCACTTCACATGATAACATACGCTTTCTAAACAAATACCGGTGAACTATCTTGGTTCGCAGTTCCTTACAGTAGAGTTACGGGCTCCTGAGTAAAGAAGGAAAACAATATTTGAGATGCGGAGAAAAGTACAAGTCCAGAGAGATTAATCATTAAATAAATGCAGATGTCTCGTCTTCCGAGCTGTTGTCCCGGGATTTTATCTGTACTGCTTTAGCTCCTCGGGTCTGAAAAATGCTCATTTTGTTTTTCTGTATGAAATACAGTATAGATCTGAAGTGTAACAGATCTCCCTCTTTAAGCGTTGCAGCCGACTGAATGCTGGCAAAAATGCTCTCTTCATGCATCCACAATAACATTGGGGTCTGAAGGGAAGGTGTGGTTATCTCTGGCATTGGTATGAGTATCTCAAGCTTTCTGCCAGCGATACCAACTAATACTGCGCACACCACGCTAAGATTTTATACAACAGTCAACGCTGAACCAGAGATTACTCCTGTCGTCTGCTGTATTTAATAAAGGAGGGTGGCAGCAGTCAGACTGCTACCGAGTGATGAGCCGAGCGGGAGAAATACTACTGAAAATCGTCTGTGTGGCAGTGACACTTGAACCCTTTTAGTGGAGAGACGGCGGTGGGAGGCGGGGAGGAGCGGGTGGGAGGGGCGGTGGGACGTGGGGCTGTGCAGTCCCTTCCGAGCGGCTCTGTAATTCTGCCTCCGGGGAGCGGAGGGCGATGAACTGAGTGCCACCAGCAGCGCGCGAGAGGCGGTCAGGAGCCGCGCCACGAGCGCGTCGCTCCCGCTGGGCCAAGGCAGCCTCAGCCCCAAACTACGCCCGGTGCTGGGCCCAGCCGAGATCACCCATGACTCAATGCTAAGGAGGGAAAATTTAATCTCTTAGTTAAATATTTCGCTCGCACACCTCAGGGAGCAGCAGCGTTTCTGCACAGCCCAGTCCGGACCAGGACTGCTGCACTTACAGCGTCATCTCCACCTGCTTCACCTCCACAACCACCTCTTCCCTGTGGGATGCAACTTGCTCTGTTTAGCGATGACAAAGCTGAAATGCTTTATTTTTTTTTTTGGTGTAAGACAAATAATAAACGTAGAACCAACCTCAACAGCCTTTGGGGCAGTTGCGTTGTAGCACGGCTATATTGGTTATGTTAAAATCTCAGCGGTTGCTGCCGGGATAGGAACCCAGAACCACTGCGTGGGGAGTACCTCTCCTTGTCCATCTCATCAGGATAAATTGTGGTACGAGAAGGTGTTTTTATTTGATGAAAAAAATCTCTTACAAGCCCAAGGCAGGGGTAAAAGCACAGCACCAGCGGCCGTTTAACCTCCAACTAGATTTCCAAGGAAAACAGTACAGGTGAGAGTGCATCGGCATGGGGAGAGCAGGATTCTGCGTGTGCCGACTCGTTACTCGGCACCGTTATGCAGCATGGCGTGTTGTTGCTGGAAAGCTGTAGGGAGGAAAATGTCACTGGTGTTCTGTATGTTTATAAATAGTACGGGCACCTGCAGCTGATGCACGGGGCTCCCGAGAGCTTCGCCTGTGCGCTTCAGCCTAATTAAATGCAAGGGTGTCTCATTTGCCGTGCAAGTTCTGCTGAGGATTCTTGTGACAACCATTGTGGTGTGTGGGTTCGATGTCTCCATGGTGGGAAAACAGATGTGTAAGCCCTACTTACGTGAGCCTTTAGAAAGGTTGCATTTTATTGCTTTGCACATTTCATCCAGTTCTTACTGGGGAAACGCTGTGCTATAGCGAAATCGTTATGCAGATCAAGAAACATGAGCGTGTTGCTACCATAGGAGGGAAAATATAAATAATTAAATCTTGTGATACCTCTTTCGCAGCCCTAATCTCATTAATATAAAGCCATTTTAGAGATGGAGAAGAGCCGATAACAGCATTGGACTCGTGAGATATTTCTGTTTTCCATCCATCAGGCAGGTAATTGCGGGAGTTATGACTTTGTTAGGCAGAAATGTACAGCTCTAAAGAACCGATAACTGAGCATCTCTGCTCAGCAGACAATGGAGCAGCATCCAGTAATTGAATACATCAATAAGCTTTCACATCTCGTATAACTTCAGTGCCCTGGACAGGATGGCATTAGACATAATCATATTTTGATCAGGAGAAAATAGAAGTTGGATGAAATAATATCAATTTTATTTACAGGGCAGAGAAGAAGCCATCCAGTCTGTGACAGACAAAAAGATTTTTTTATCTGGCTTTGATCTGGCTCTGGGCTTTGATTTGGTGGCAAATGGGTCTATAACTCATTTACACCAGCTGCCAGGCTTTTTCAAAGCACAGAACATTAAGCAGAATCCCGCTTCAAGGAATAAATACACAATCAACATAATAAATGGTGACAAAACAGCCCCAGCTCGTTCTTTACAGTTTTAAGTCGCTACAGCCTACACGGAATGCTACAGATACGCAGCGCAAAAACCGCGCGTTGATTTGTGACCCCCTTGGGCCAAAGAGCATCTTCTGTGTGAGCTGTTAAAATCGGAGTTTAAGGGGGCTGGTGGGGTTGGGGTGGTTTTGTTGGAATTTTGATTCGCAACGGCCCTGGCCGCACGCAGTGAGGAGAGGAAGAGGTGACTGTGGAGAACCAGGAGGGAGGGCGGAAGGCGGCGCGTTGGTGGCGGGGGGAAGCAGCCCCCTCTCCCCGCGGGGCTGGCGGCCTGCGCGCTCCGCTCGGGGCTCGGGGAGACGCGCAGGGCGGTAGTGCCGAGGTTGCAATGGGATTAGAGCTGGCACGGAGCAAGAGACGCGCTATCCCCTCGCTCAGAGCCTGAGTGTCTGGCTTCCGTGCGTGGGGACGGGCAGCGGAGCAGCACGGCCCCGATCCTCCTTGCCGAGGCCCGGCGCTGCGGCGCGTGGGCTGCGGGAGCTCTGAACCCCCAGCCCGTGTGGGGTTGGGGCTCTCTGCGCGGCATGTCGTGTGGAAAACCGGGGTTTGAGCCCAAACCACCCTTAAGCAGCCCCACCAGCGTGGCGCGCTTTCCACCGGTCCTCTACCCAAGCGGTGCGCGTTCTCTTCAAGACACTTAGGGTCTGCTCCGGCCGTAATGTCGCACCCCCCCAAGGGCTGTGCTGTGCGCTGCTGGGTGGACAAAGCGACGTGGTGGGGATGCTGCCGTGCGGGGGCTGCCGGCTCTGCGGCGGTGGCACGGCCGCCTCGTCTGCGGGAGCGCTAACGGCCGTGTTGCGCTGCTGAGGGCACCGAGGGCTCCAGCGGAGGGTTCCGGGCTGGGAGACGCGGACTGAGTGAGCGCTGCTGCTGAGGGCCTCGGTGGATTTACCTTTCCTACACAAGGGTCCATAAACTGAGGAATTTTCTTTTATTATTATTATTTGTGCGTTTTATTCTGCGCTGAAATTAAGCAGTGGGCTTTTGCAGGAGGCACCAGTTGAAAGATGGAGTCAGGCAAGTGCCAAGAAATAAGGCACACTTTTCATTTGAGGTGGAACGTCGCTGATAACAAGCTTTCAGGGGAAACAATGGGCTTCTGTGGCTTCCAGTCAAGACAGAGCCAAAAAGGGTTTATCCTAGCACAGGCTGTGCCCTTAAGCCCGAGCACTTCGTTAGGCTCATGAGGAGGAGTTCAGGGTGAGGTTTGATGGCCCGTGTTACATAGGGCCGACCAGAGAATCCTCTTAACATGATGGTCTACATTAAAGCACATTTAGTGATGTAAACATAATATCATGGTTAGCTGTTCCTCTGCTTTAGAGCTACAGTAATTGGCCTACATCCATTTTCTCTCTTTTTGCTCTCATCTCAGTTTCGTTCCAGGCTGAGATGTGGATCAGTATCTTTTGATAGAGACTATTTGCCTTGGCAGATTCTGGGGAGGAAAGAGTTCAATTAGGGGAGCTGCTTTGGATAGGCAGTACAAGTTTCTATGAAGTCTCTTCCACAGTTGCTGATTTTTTTCCAGTAAGTAGCTCTGTTTGAAGTAGTTGGCAAGAGACAAATCAGGATTTAAATTTGGGAACAATAATGGAGATGCTTCTGCATCAAAACAAAGTATTATTCAAGGGCTGAAATTTTTTAATATGGTGAGTGAGACCTTTTATTTCTATGAATCAGCAGTCTGGGAGGTGACGAGCTTTGGAAGTGGAGTCTGCTGTCCCCACAGCCAGGTTGACGGCTTCAGGGAAAAGGCTTATCAGGTATCTAAAAGGCCAGAAAATGGAATATAAGGCTCCTCTGAGTTGCTGGATGGAAGTAGAATTACTTTTTGATTGAGGTTTCTTGTCTCTCTTTGGCTAAATTGTGGTCTTCTGTTATTTAAGGGGTGGCAAATGAAGTTTTCAACCCCCTGTTTAAAAGGAAATGACTCCAACCTGTTTTCCCAAAGACAATTACCAAAACTAAGAAAGCTTGCAGTTTCAGTGAGCACCAGCAGAGTCTGGGAGAGCATCTCAGATACCACCATGTGATCTGTAAAAACACTCATTCAAACAGATAATGATCTCAAGTCCGTGAGATCGTTGGGTCTGAGCTGCAGTTCCTGCTGCTGGTGGGTGTTGCAACGTAAGAATAATTGATTGTAGCACTGATCTGGTACATCCCTCCTTAAATTATAATGTATTAGCTACCATAAACTCCTTAGGTCCCACCACCAGAGGTGGAATTGCAAAACAATGAATCAGATTTTTGCAAGCACAGTGTGAGTGGGTGATAAAAACTTGACTTTCGAGAGTCTGATTAGCAGGTGTGCGTTTTAACTGTACGTGCTCAAAAGCAACGTGCTGTCACACCAGGGCTTCTGGATTCATTCGGTATCCAGCTACAACTTTGCTTTTATCACTAACAATTTTCTCAATACCATATGCTCACTTCTTACATTTAAAATACAGAGATGTGGCAAAATGGTTGTTCCAGGTTTTCTACCTGTCAGGATGTCCTTTCATCTCATTAGTCTGTGCCACAGATTAATTGGCTTCAGAATATCCTGGGGAAAAAAAGAAATGTCAGCTATGTTATCGCGTGCGAGGCGAGGGATAGCTCACAGTGATTTATGAAGAGACTCGTGGTCCCACAGTCCCCCTTACACTTCAGCGTGCTGATGTGATGTTGCTGAATCCTGAGTTCCCACAGAAGGGAAAGACTTTATCGCAGCCATAAGATAAGCCCTATGTCTTACCTGAAGCAAAATGTTTGGCTTCATTTTATGGATTCTTAAAAATAATCTGCCACAACGTGCGTTTGAGATTGGGGAAAGATCGGGGTGTTTTAGGTGCTGTAAACCAGCAGAGAGGAGGCACTTTGTGCAGGGTGGTGAAAAGCGGGTCTGGGCTGCCGAAAGCAGAAGGAATAGGTCATCCCTGGCCATCCCATCGGGATGGGGCTTCTCCCCATCGCCACACGAGCTTCTCGCAGCCCGGGAGGTGCTCCGTGCACCGGGAACTCACGCTGGACGTTGGGCTAAGGTGTGGGTCTGCGTTTGAGGGAAGAGGTCCTGCAGACTGCTGCCGCACCTACCAAGCGGGGAGTGATTTTAATCTGGGTACGACAGTGAGGGGCACTGCTGGAGCTGGAGGCGGGAACAGGGGAGGGGGACCGTGAGTGCCGCAGACGCGCTGCCCGCTTTACGGAGTCCTCAGCCGTCCGCGCGGCCGTGAGCGACCGAGGCAGCCGGAGACCTGCGCGCTCAGCCGAGAAGTGCTGCAGTGACTTTGTATTCATCTACGGAGAGCACCTCGGAGCTTCTCATCATAGAGTCATAGCCTGGTTAGAGTTGGAAGGGACCTTAAAGACCACCCAGTGCCACCCCCTGCCCTGGGCAGGGACACCTCCCACCAGCCCAGGTTGCTCCAAGCCCCGTCCAACCTGGCCTTGATGGGATGGGGCAGCCACAACTCCAATAGCCAAGATTAAATAACATCAACTTAAATAAGGCAAATAATCCCTAAGAATAAATTCCCTGTAAATAAACTTCAGAGGCTTCTTTTCCCTCCGTGTACATGTGTTTCTTAAATAATGGGAAAATCAGGATGTGTGGTTTAAAAGCTGGATTCTCGCTCACATAATTACAAAACTTCTGACCATTTCTATAATTTAATGAACACGCTTTCTGAACTGACAGTTTATATGCTCAGTTTAAAACGGCTTGAAATTAAAATTTAAAATAGGACATTAAGCCAGGAAATAAATCTTAACCACGGTAATAGTAATACTGTACTGAAACTGGTTAAGAAATCTCAGACGTGTGGACATAATTAATAGTTTTAATAGCTACATTAATACAGGTTTCATGTGAAGCATTACACTGATGTTTATTTTCTCACATCCCTGGCAACGTGTTTTATCAAGGCACCGGCCTTTCTTCTTGTTCTAGGTGGTCCAATACATAAATCAGCACAACTTTTAAAATTTGTTTTGGCTGCAGTGGTCATAATACAGTGGGTCAATGATCAGCTTCGCTTAGAGATTTATTCTGTTAAATCAGTTTCATGTTACAGACTTGTCTGTAGTCGGTACGAATTTTTCCCAATGAAGTGAATAAGCTTGAACAAACTGGGTGGGTTTTTAGTTTGGGGATTTCAATCTCATGTCTGTCTGCACTAGGCGATACAAGTGCCCTTAAAATAGTGGTTCAAGCTAGTCTGTACTCGGCTAGAAGTGCTTGAGACCGGAGGATAATCTGTAATTAACAGACTATTTTACTAGCTCTCTACTTAGTCATTAGTTTAAAGGGTTCATTTTAGCAAACCAAAGAATGTAAAGGTCCTTGTCAATAAAAATCCGGTTGTGATATTCTTCTGGTGTTACCCTTATTACTCATTCCCACGACTGCTTTGAGGCTTTTTCCTTTTTATTTCAACACCGAGCAAAGTCATGCTTCTCTTTATCCTTGTTGACTGCAGGAAAAAATAAATCACAAAAATCCAAACTTCTTGTAGCAGAATGTAGACCAAAAAACTTTTTTTTTTTTAAAGAACAGACCTTGCAGCTTTTTAGATCTCCTGCAATTTGAAATTCTGAAAGATATTTATACACATTTGTTCATTTGTACAAGCAACAGGCATCGGGGGCACCTGATGCCGGAGCGAGAGGGCAGGCGCTCTGCTCCCTGTAAGCAAAGGTCCCC
The DNA here is from genome assembly GCA_008711295.1 of Anarhynchus alexandrinus. Taxonomy (NCBI): domain Eukaryota; kingdom Metazoa; phylum Chordata; class Aves; order Charadriiformes; family Charadriidae; genus Anarhynchus; species Anarhynchus alexandrinus. Next base: position 1,356,299 of record VUYV01000165.1, on the reverse strand, counting down.
AGTCAGTTTGGGAAAATCGGGGCAAGATTTTCAAAGGAAATGTGGGCTAGGATTTTAGGGGCTACTGAAATTTTGGGGAGTCTTTAAAACAGGAAAAAATAAATGTGCAATTTTGTGCTTACTTAAAAGTGTTTGCTGGGGAAGAAAAAAAAAACCCAAACTTAGATAGGAGCTGGATTTTAATCTTCCTTATCATTCTGTGACTGGTCAGGTAACCCCCAGCTGCATAAATGCAGGAGGGGAAGCTTTTGCCAGATACACCTCTTAAATGAGGTTCATCTCTCCGTAAGCCCCCCATTCTGGCAGCCCCCGCCCCCCGCTGCTAAAAGATAATATGAAATTTCTGTATACGTTGTCTTGTGTCACTTCAGAGGGAAAGTGCTTTTCCCCTCTCGTGTGCGGATTTGCCTTTGGAGGCACGAACAACGTGAGGTGCTTCTGGTTTAACTGCTATTTACACACACAACCGGGCATGCACACAGTTAAAAATTAAAGTAAGCACCTGTCTATTATTTTTAATTACATTTTTCCAGACCTGCAACAGAAAAATAAAACATCCAACCATTTTGACCCCGATGTTAATTGTTTTCAATAAAAAACCAGTACCACCTGTCAACTGTAGCAGAAAACATATGCTTAGTACAATAGCACGTAAACCAAGTGCTACGCCGCTCATCTTCAAAAGCTACCCCCACGTGATTAATCTTTCCCTAATGAACGTATAGCAACCATCGCCACAGAGTACGGTTTCAGTTTGCAGAGGAACTTATTTGCTATCTGGTGTGAAAAATGCGTTTTCGATCCATAAGCAGTCCACGGATTATTTCTGTGCGCATGACTCGGGAAATGAAAAGTTGTCTTGTTTTTATGGTGACACGCCTCTTTACTGGGATTTAAATCTTTCTCTCTCTACATAAATGGCAATAATTGTCAAGATGGCTGTGAAGCAGGATTTCATTCTTCTCCAAAGTCCCCCTGAGGTGGTTCTCTTCAGGTACCTCTTTACCCAGATGCTTGGCCTAAAACACCTTTATTCCGTGCCTGTGCCCGGATAACACGCGGCAGCCCGTGCCCCGGGCAGGTCACCTGCCCATGGAAGGGAAGAGCGGCGCTCAGCTCCCGCCTGCCCGGCGAGAGCGTTTCGGGCAGAGGTAAATCGTTTCAGACGCGTCTGTCCCCTTCGTGAGCAGGGGTGAAACCTCACGGAGAAACTGGGCTTTCCCTCAGTGTATGAAACGCGAGCTCATCGCTTTAGGAACTGGAACTCTCACAGCGCAAAAACGTTTCTCTTGGTCTTTATTGCCCCAGTTTGTGAGGCTGAGTGGAGAAAGGGCAAACAGGGAAAAGCGGGAATGGAGGAAATGGAATAGCAGACAAAGTACATTAAAAAAAAGTACAAAGAAAATAAGAAAAGCCTACACTGTCAGGTCTTAAAGACTGTGCTAACTTATGTGCTAGCACAGCCCCAAGTGCATTGGGATTTAGGCATTGATTTAAGGGATCTTTTCATTCCATATCGGTCTGATGATAACATGAGAGTTGGTGTTTGTTTTGCTCCCGTCACCATCACCAATGTCCATCTCTCGTAGCGATGCTCCACGAAAGTGTGCGCCTATTGGCAGAAGCATCCAGCGCCTACAGAGATAACTGCAGATGGGAAAAGGGACCGTTCGCTCCAGAAGGTGTGGGATGGTGTGCGCTGCGGTGGCGGCTGATGGAGGTGGGCTGCGAGGGTGACCTCCGTCTCCTGCTGGGCCGTGGCCTCAGCACTGGAACCTGAACGGCCCCTCGCAGCCACCTCAGAGGAGAACGTGTGACAGGAATCAACTGAGCTGCATTCCTGGAGATTTTTTTCGAGCAACACCGAGTAAATTTTCAACGGGAAGTAAACAACCGTTCCACTGCCTGTCAGAGCCTGGGAGTCGTTGTTTTGATTAGGGAACAAAACCAAGAATTTTTCTGGCAAGTATAGTTGAATTCTGAACAGTGATGCAAAACACATTCCCAAATTCGTGTTGTTTGAGTAGTTAAGAAGCTTTTGAACAGCGTTTGTTGATGGGCATCAGCAGCACATGCAGGAATTGTACTGTGCCGGGGAAGACATCTTATTTTGATACTGATCAAGGTACATCTTGTGTAGCAAATACTAAAACATAAGGTGTTATTCAAGCTTCAAAGCAAACACCGGCCAAGTTCATGCTTTATTCAGTGTCATAAGTTACATTTTTCAAAGTCCTAATTATGTTTCTTACGGTTTTTCTGCCACTGAAGCTGTGGAAGAAGCTGACTCCAGGTACACACAGCTGCCACCACAGCTCCTTCCTTGCGCGCTGAGCTGCGCCCTGGTAATGGCACAGTCTGAAAGGCTTTCACACTGCTGTGTTTTGCAACTCGGTTAAAATGCTCACTAAGAAATTCATAAAACACATTGTCCACATTTACTAACAGGTTCATGGAATTTTCTGTCTGTAATGCAGCAGAAACCCCCTATGTTAACCTTTAATTAACACATTCCCTGCAGAGGAGTTCTCTGGGTGTTAATGTACGTGAGCCAAGGGGAGGTGGATTCAGGTTCTGTAGATATCAGCTAATTCCCTTTTTTTTTATTATTCTTTTTTTTCTTTGTGAGGGTTTTTTTGGTGTTCCTCATAGATTTTCCAAGAGAAAAGTACTGAATTTGCAGCGCCCCTTGCTCCCTGTTGTCCCAGCCCATCTAACTCCAGAAGCCTGAACGCACAGTTTCTATTTCTTTAATGAGTTTGTAAAGAGAAGCACTTACAGGCTCCCATCGGTCAATCTATGCCTTCGTCCCAAAGCCAGAAAAAGAACAGTCCCAGGTAGATGCATATTGCTGTGCATAACTGTATGATCTGTTCCACCGTGATGTTATTTGAGGCCAACTAACCCCCGTTCTAGGATTCAGCCCCAGAAAATGCCACATGATAGTAGGACAAGTTATTTACGTTCTGCTTATGGCATAGACTGAAAGCATACATGACTTCAATTGTCCTTGTTTGCCACCTGAGCTTTAGAAACCTATCTGTACTTCGTGTTGGGAACCCAAGAGGAGGAACTGTAATCTCTTAATCCAGGATTAAGCATCTTCCGTATCTCTAGGATGACATCCCGTGTTAACATTGCAGCTGGGAACTTTGTGAACTTACCCCTGAGGGACAACTTGGCACTTTGTCTATTCATGCAATTGTCCAAAACTACATTTAAATGTCCCCTTCCTGAAGCAGTGAACTGTGAAAAGCTTTTCTGAATTGTTCTTTGTGTGTTTAAGTTCTCCTGCTCTGCAATATTCTTCATGTCCTACATAGTGGTATTTTCTGGTGCCTGAATCGATATTTTTTCAGTGATCAAGTACTTTTGCTATGAAAAGGCTTTTAGTGCTGTTATGAAGCAGTCAATAACCATGGCTGACCTTTCGGAACTCGCAGGCCTTTACTCCAGCCGCTTTGAAAAAGTGAATCTGTATCATCTACTTGTGTTTCCTGATAAGTGGGCTTTAAAAAGAGTATGTAAGCAGCAGCAAAGCCCTGGCCTTTTGGCAGAGCCTCTTGTATCGAAGGGGCTCTCTCGTTTGAGCGTAACGCGGTTGTCCCGTGCAGAAGCCGATGTTGGTGGTAAGAGCATGGCAAAGCCCTGCTCCCGTCCCTCCCACGCCCCCGCTCCCAAACAACCCTTTATTTCGAAAACTAAATTTGCTCAGTGGTTTTGAAAGACTTTCTGACCGTTCCTGGAATATTCTGCTTTGATTACACCTGAAGATTTCTTTAAGGCGTTTGGGGGTTTTTCCCCAGGCAGTTGTTGGTGCCTCCCAGCGGCGGCAGGGAGGGGGATGCGTCCCTGGGGTGACCTCCCACGGGGCGCGCGTCCCCGGGGCAGCCGCCGCGGGATGCTCTCCCTCGGCCCAGAGGTGGATGGGAGGAGGTGCTGGAGGCAGAGCGGAGCTCAGGACCTGTGGAAGGAAGGAAGGAAGGAAGGAAGGAAAGGAAGGAAGGAAGGAAAGGAAGGAAGGAAAGGAAGGAAGGAAAGGAAGGAAAGAAGGAAAGGAAGGAAGGAAAGGAAGGAAAGGAAGGAAGGAAAAGAAGGAAAGAAGGAAAGGAAGGAAGGAAAGGAAGGAAGGAAAGGAAGGAAGGAAAGGAAGGAAGGAAGGAAGGAAAGGAAGGAGGGAAGGAAGGAAGAGCAAGCTGCTCCCACAAGTGGGATGGATCTGCAGGGGGACAGCCTCTGGAGATCAAACAAGATGTAGAAAACCCGGTTCCTCCAAAAGGATGGCTGCTACCAGGCCACTGGCTCTTAATCTGTATTTTTGCTCCAGTTAGGCATACGAGCTTCACGGGACCTCGTGCCGTTTCTGCCGGGCAAACGGGCAGCAAGCACAGAGGACTGCAGCTGCCTAGTGCAAAAGGTATTAGCAACGCTTCTGATCACACCACCAAAGTCCCCCCGCAGCTCTTGCGTGTTCTGCCTTCCCTCTGCACCGGCTTTGCTGCCGCCCACAAAAGGGCGCTCAGCTGATGCCTCCCCCCGTCTGCAGCCTTGGCTTCACCTCAGTCTCACACAACCAGAAATTTGTTATTTATTAAGTGGTTCGCATGCAAACGTGTGCTAAGAGAAGGGCTGGGAGAGAGCACTATCCATAGGCTGCTCGGGAAAATACAGCTTTGTGAAGAGCAGCAGGAACAGCTTGCAGCTTCCCCAGCCAGCAGAGCAGAGTCATAATGAGGTCCCTGCCCCAACTAAGCTTCGGAGGCTTTTCTTCATATTCCTCGCTTCACCCTCCCTGCTCCTGTCCTGCTTTGAGATCTGGATAGTTCTTTATCACGGACAACAGCTATGTTTTCTGAGAAAAATATGTTATGATGGCTGCCTCCTCCAGAAATAGCACGTTCCTGCAAGGGGTCTTGCATAAATAAGGGTGGTTTTCTTCCTTGCCGGTGAAACGCTGATTTACTGATGCTGAAAGCATCAGGCTTGAAAACAGGTTATTTCAGTAATATTTCACAGTGGCAGGTACACAAGTAAAAGGGAATCATCACATTAGATATTAGCAGTAGGTATTTTATTGCTTATGCCTCCTGTAAAATCAGACTCGTGTTTCGCTCCGCATCGAGGAGGTTTCTCCTTCCAGAGAGCCTATTGATTAATGCTCTGCTAGCCTGCCAGTTACGAGGGGCGACTGCGCTGCAGCTATATTGGCTGGATTTGCTTTCGGGGTGTAATTAAAGAGAAAATAAAATATTACTGGAGACGTTACTGAAGCAATGGCATTTTCCACACTCTCCTTTCAAAGCTGTGATAATTAATTGATACCTCATTATTAGATTATTGTGAAAGATGGACCAGAGTATGAATTGCAAGTAAACCTACAGCATCGTCAACCAACACGCCACTGCAATGGTTCATAAACCAGCTGTTTAATTATCTTAACGTGACAGAGAATAAATATATAGAGTGGCACATTCCTATCAAAGGTGACCACACAAACAAGCTCTCTTGGAAGAGAGGAATTTTTTTAGCTACTCTTTTCAGAAAAGTTATCCCTTCTGCTTTCTTTTCTGCAAGCTGCTGGATGTAATACTATGACCTTAATTGGGAGATGTGTTTCCAGAGTGTATTCAGAAGTTATTTGCTTTCAAACTCAATACACTTATTTTTCTGCTGCTGTTCTGTAAGTTCACGTCAAAACTTTATATCTGATTTACCTGTATAAATCTCTGAAAAGCAGAATTACAAGAGTCAGGAAAGGCATCTTTAAAGGGCTTCCTATGGTGACTGTTGCTAAGGAAACCTTCATATTGCACCAGGTTTTGAAATGCCGGTAGCAGCCGAAATACACAGCTGAATCACGTACATTCAGACCAAAATTAAGGGTGACAGGTAAGGGGGTATAAGTCATAGTGTGTCCCAGTTACGGAGAAATAACGGATAGGAGTAGGATGCAAAAAATACACAGGGATTCATCATTTAAGATACTAGATGCTTTGTGCTCCTGAGGTTTTTAGTTTCTGCGCGGAGGAAAGCTGCCTGAGTTTACCAGATGAGGTATCGACCCAGCCATGAGTGACTAGCTAGGGGTCATGTCAACATCTGGGTACAAAGGGGGTTTAAGTGCAGATTAGTGCATGTCATTAATTAATGTTGTAGTAGAATTATGCAACAGAACCGGGGAAGCTTCCCAAAGTGGGGCAATTTGCCCAGATGCTGCTGGTGACGTAATGCCTCCTGGCCGAGGGCTGGCCATTTGATACCCGAATTGCTCCGTCTTTCCCTCTCCTCCCCCCATTTATCTGCTTATCTGAGACGCATATATTGTACGGGAATGGGAGTTACGTGGTGGGCCGTGTGTTCCCCTCGTTTGGTACACAGCGGAAGGACAAAGGCTCTCAGCTCCTCGTGGCAGCTCCTCTTCTCCGACAGGCACCACTGTCCCCCATAGGCTTTTTGTAGCCTTTCCAGACCTGCCTGGTGGGCAGAGGCCAGCGTGCCTGGTCATCATAGAATCACAGAATGGTTTAGGTTGGAAAGGACCTTGAAGATCATCGAGTTCCAACCCCCCTGCCATAGGCAGGGACACCTCCCACCAGACCAGGCTGCCCAAGGCCACGTCCAGCCTGGCCTTGAACACCTCCAGGGATGGGGCCTCAACAACCTCTCTGGGCAACCTGTGCCAGTGCCTCACCACCCTCACAGTGAAAAACTTCTTCCTCATGTTCAATCTAAACCTGCCCTCTTCCAGTTTGAAGCCATTCCCCCTCGTCCTATCACTCCATGCCCCAGTAAAAAGTCCTTCCCCAGCTCTCCTGTAGCCCCTTTAGGGACTGGAAGGCCGCAATAAGATCTCCCCGGAGCCTTCTCTTCTCCAGGCTGAACAGCCCCAACTCTTTCAGCCTCTCCTCATAGGAGAGGTGCTCCAGCCCTCGGATCATCCTCGTGGCTCTCCTCTGGACACGCTCCAGCAGGTCCATGTCCTTCTTATGTTGGGGACTCCAGAGCTGGACGCAGTACCCCAGGTGGGGTCTCACGAGAGTGGAGTAGAGGGGCAGAATCCCCCCCTCGCCCTGCTGTCACACTTCTGCTGATGCAGCCCAGGGTGCAGTTGGCCTTCTGGGCCGCGATGGCACAGTGCTGGTCCAGGGCTGCCGCGTCACTGGCGGCCACCCGAATCCAGAGCATGCTGGCTCGGCCCCTCCAGAGACAGAAAATTCTTGAAACAGGGAATTGCAGTTGAAACGCTCTTTCTGCTGTGCTCCTGCATCCCTCCTCCGCAGCGCCTGAGCACAGGCAAGTCAGTACAGGTCCGGAAAGACAGCGGGCTTCGGCGGCTGCCTGGAAAGAACAAGGCTGCTTCCTTGTGTGAAGCACTCACGCTTGTCTGAAAGCGCACCTGGACTTGCATTTACAAGAAATCTTTTTAAAACTAGCGTTAGTGGCTTAACAAGGGATAAAACATCTACCTGCACTCCCTCTCCGCATGTCAGCTCTCAGTAGAAGTTTGCGCTGAGCTCGGAAATAAAGCTGCTGCTGGTTGGAGAGGTAACAGTTGCATCTGATTGAAAAGTGGCTGTCAGAGAGGTTCTCTTCTTGAAAAAGAGTTTCAGCTGTATTTCTAAATAAGGCATAATCCATGAAACCGGGGCGAGTAGTGTTTCCAGAGTGCCTGCAGACCAGGTTTATTGCTCATTGGGAAGTTTCACTATCGTGGAGATAGAAGCAGCACCTCTTCAACAAGGGATGGCCATTCAGGTTCTTCAGAAGACGCCTTTTGCCCATTGCTCTCCCCTGAAATACTGAACTGTTTCCGTAGAGATCGCGTCGTGTCGGGGTGCAAAAAGCACTGCTCGAGCCTGTTTACTTGAGTCTTGAGCTGCTGAGCACGTGTTGCTGCTCACAAGGACACACGGTAATAAAAGCTATCTTAGAACATCGTAACTAATTCTACACGTTTTTATCTTCCCTGTTCCATTTCTTTTTTTAATGTCACTTCACATAAACAAGCACCAAAATAAAATTCATGACATCTGAGAAGTGTGGCAAATTCTCAAATATATTTACTCTACACAAATGTCGAAATGCATGTAATGTGAATATAAATTTCAGGCACTTGCTAAAAAAATGATTATAGCTGCTTTGTAGGATGTAGCAACAGATTTTGGGTTCTGTGCAGGGAAAGCGTGTGTCTCTCTTAGATGTATAACTGCCCATTTAGACGTGTAAGTAGCTGACTTTGTGCTCACACAAATCAGGCACCAAATCAGAGTATTTTCCATGCATATCATGACTTCTCACTTTACAGAGCGTGGGGTTTTGCCTTTTTGCAGAAGCATAGATCGTATTTTCTTTCATACCAGTGTAATCAAACTAATATTTTTACTACTTCTAGGAACAGTACGGGTTTTTGTTTGTTGCCAGCATTCTTCTGCAATGGTATTTCTCTCCTTGAGAAAAGCTAAAAATAAGTTGCAAGACTGATCTGCTGACTGTGAAAAAATTGTTGCCCAGGCAACCTGATCTTTTTCATAACTTTGTGGCTTCAGCCGTCTGATCGTTCCAATAGGTAGAATTGTAAAACCTTCAACATTTCCATCCTACAGGATCCCCCCTCATTGCGAACAAGAGTTCATTCAGAATTGTGATGATAATGAACCTGGTTTTCCTTTGGGGAAAGAATAGTCTAATTTTGTTTTGGGGGTGAAGAAAGCAAATTGTTGGTGGTTGTTTCCAAACCAAAATGGATGTGATCTTTAACTGGATGTGTTGGGGAGAGTTTTCGTCCGTGCGAGGGGGAGCCCCGGAGCATCTGGAGCCCCGAGGGCTGACGGTATGAGCTCTGCCCCCGCCTCGCAGCAGCCCGAGCGGTTTGCACCAGGGATGCTGATTTTGGTAGCAAACTGGCAGTGATTTCTCAGGCCGTCTCTCACGGGAGTCTCCCTCTGTTTTCCCAAAAACTGCCTTGCCATAACACTTCCCAGAAAACTCCAGTTCGATCTCCTCCCACTCCCAAAAACTTGGCCTGAGTGCAGGCTTAAGAAACATTGAAGATTAAATTGTGATTCCCAAAGCACTGTGGATTTGTGCCATGAGAATCAGCCACAGGCTCTCGGATGTCACCATCAGTGAGAAAATGCCCGTTGACTTCGAGGGAACTGGATGGGCCCAAATCCACCAGTTTCAGCTGGTGCACAGGGTTATGCTTTTAGTGAGGGAAAATACTGGCAGTTGAAGCATCGAGACTCCTGCCCCCTTTTTTTCTGGAAGTAGATTAAAGAAACAAGATCAATACACCGTGTAACATGTCCTGAGAACTTACTAGCTAGTTATCCACCTTATTAACAGCAAGAATGAAATAAAGCTCAATTTAATTCTGCATAGTTTATTCAAAGTGAATAAATGAGCAGGCAAAGATTGCTGTGTTTATACATATTTCATAGAGGCTTTGATAAAAAGCAGAACTAACCATTTAAGTTTAATTGCATCCAAATAAAGAACTATTTCCCACGGCTACTGAATAATACAACATTGTTTTTGTTCTACTGTGTTCAAAAACAAAGGCATTTCATAGTAGCTCGGGAGGTAAGATGCAAAAGCCTTTATTAATATGTGCTGGGGAGGGGGTGGAAGGAAAGTAATTACAATATGCCATTTCAGCCAAGACTTGCTAAACCTCAGAGATACTGGGAGATAAATGTGGTTTGAAAGGAGAATATCAGATAAAGGGGCTTTAAAGAGTTAACATCGCTGCCTGTACAGTAACTGCATTAAGCTTTGTGCAACCAGAGGCAGTTATGATTTTTTGTATTGATAGCTTGTACTGTGAAGTACGAAATTCCCCAAAGAATCGCTCTATACAGAGTTAGTACGAGACTCTACGCTGTTAGGTCCTCCCGGGAGCGGCAATTGTTGCTAACAAGGCATCAAGAAGTGAAACACTGAAAATTGGGTTATACACACACTTTCCATAACACCAGGAAAACAAACAGGGTGTGAGAAATTTGTACCGTTTCTGCGAGCCGCAGCGTAGCTCAGGACAGAGCGGCACACGCTCTCTCTCGGTCCTTTCTGATGCCGTGTGGCACTCGGGGATCTGAACGCCGAGCTGTTTTATGGGAGCTACTGGTAATAAGACAATAATTTTTTAAGCAGAAGGGAGAGAAAGAATGTGGGAGAAAACTCTTGCCAATACGCTCGCTGGTGCAGACAGTCTTCTCTTGTGGCAAAACAAAGCTTTCATGTTTTAAGGTGAAGCGTTGAAGCGCCGGGGCCAAGTTTGTCAGCAGGAGCAGCACGTGTGTTTGGTTTCACGGGTGCGCCCGAGCGTCCCGACGTAGGAAATGCAGAGGGGGAGACAGATAAGGGACTGAGACTTCAGCCTGCAAACATTCAGGGACACCAGGAGAAGAGTGAGGGCTCGACGTGAGCTCCCCCTTCCCTCTGATGCCTGCCTGCCGCGTGACACCGCTGCGGCTGCAGAGGGATCCGCGCGTCCCCGGCCAGGCGCTTCTGCCCAGTCCCTCCCGTTGCACGGAATTAGCGCTGCTTTTGGCTCACGCCGGCAGTGGACGTGCGGAGCCTGGAAAGCAGATGTGGCGCCAGCTCTCCCGCTCCTGGAACGAGAGCGGTTGTCCGCGGAGCCGATGCCCCGTGCAGGGAGCGCCTCGGGTGGGAGCGCTGGGTGTGGGTGGCACAGCCAAAAGCAGGTCTGGCCCAGGCACCACGTAATCACCTCGTCTTGGTGCGATGGAGCCTCCTGAGAGCCCGGGATTGGCAGCCCAAACCCAGCAAGGTGCCAAGGGACCTCCGTGGCGTCCACTTTGGAGCTGGCTTGTGCTCTGCCTCCGGAGCGTATAGACCGACCGATTCTTCTTACCGTTAGGGGTTGTATACAGTCCTGTTCGTCGGTATCTCCCTACTGTGCCCATTTCTCTTCCTTTAGTTTCCTTTTTAAAACCACGCCGGAGAATATAATTGTTAGCCCCCATTTTGCAAACGTTTTTCTGATCATTCACTTGAGTAAATCAAAGCCAGAAGAAATGATCGTTATTAACCATCCGCTTGATTGTTCTGTTGGACGCCAACATGGTGGTGTGTGCTGGCCTGGGGATTGCAACTAAGAACTGAAAAAAAACCCAACCCAAAAGGCTTTTATTCCTCACAGAAAACATCTGGTGCTTTGGGCTGATGTATTGAGTCGGAGGCAGGCTCTATTCATGTCGTCTGTTGCCTCAACTGGAGATAAATTACACTCTTACAGAAAGACTCTTAATTAAAAGGTGATGGAAAATTTTACTTGCAAAGTCCAAAGTGAGTCCTATAGCATAATAAAGCACACTCACTGCTAAAATTTAACAGATTGTCTGTAGCATTTAAATCCGTGTTTAAAAAACCACCAGCGGTACAACCGTTTAATCAAAAGTATTTTTTAACGCTGCCTTCATTTCTGGAAATATCGATTAGTGCATCAATTCTTACAAAACAGCAGAACAGAAACGTAGGGGCTGTAAACACTGTTATCGTTTGATCCGTTTCCCCCAGAAGCACGCCACGCGTGAGCGTGGCCGTGAGCAGGATGGTGCGAACGCGGGTGCTGCCCGCAGCCGGAGCAGCTCGGCCCCGCTCAAACCAGTGCGGTTAATCACAGGAGGCGACTTTGTTTCGGTAACGTCTGTGGCGGTACTGCTTTTCTTTCCCTGGCAGTATGTTTACAGACAATTAAGGCTAAGTATGCTTTACTCTGATCCTGAATACGGAGAGAAAATACGTCAGATGTGTCCCGATTTATTGGGAAAGTGGTCCTTCACACATCTGCCAGAAGGCTCACGGCACGCCGCAGAGTATTTCTGTCCAGAAAACATTGGTTATTTTACGATAACATGCAAAGATGTAGGAGGGCTGTGCCTGGGAGAGCCATCCCCATCGTACACAGAGTCATCTCCATTTCAGTCAGGACGGTTGGGTGAGCGCAGCGTTTGTTGCGATTCAGCGAGAAACACCGATGCACTCAGCAAAGCAGTAAAACACCAGTGGTGTCGAGGAGGTAGAGGCGGGCTGGCAAAGAACCACAGTTCTTAGCTAATCACGTGCTGCCTTCTAATATTAAATAATAAAAACGGTCTTCCTTGTCTTGCTTTGACTCTGGCTATGCTGGAGGTGTTCAAGGCCAGGCTGGAGGTGGCCTTGGGCAACCTGGTCTGGTGGGAGGTGTCCCTGCCTATGGCAGGGGGGTTGGAACTCGATGATCTTCAAGGTCCCTTCCAACCTAAACCATTCTATGATTCTATGCTCAGGTCAGTTCCTTAAATTCAACGCATCGCCCTCTACGCGCTGAGCCGAACTCCCGCGACGCCCCTGGGTGCCGCTGGCCCCGGCGCGGGCGAGCTCGGGCCCTTGTGCCTTCAAAAGGCAGAAGTGTCCCTCGGGCTAACCTGCAGAACCCTCCGCAGTCAGGTCGGTTCCTCCGTGCCCGGAAAACTGCATGAATTTCAGGGGTTGCCCGGCTTTCCTTGGTTTTCAATTTTCTCTAGATCCAAGTCTTGAAATTCCAGTTACGGAAACAATTTTGTTAAAAACCGCGGGACCTTTCTTGGGCAGAAGACAGAGTGCGGTGTAGGGAGCGCTCTAGCAATGCAGAGATTGCCGTAATTCAGTCCTCAGCCCAGTTAAGGAGGGGACTTTATTTTCAGTATTTTTAATTCACTCCTGGGGCACAACTGTCTGAAAAGAAAAATACGTTGGCACCAGCCGCAGCCTCCCGCCCTTTGAGCAGCTGCCCCTATTTCTAGCAGGTGCACATGGGTCAGACTCAGAAACCTCCCATTCAAATGGTTTTGAAACCTAGCTTAGAAGCGTTCGTTTTTCCACGGGATAGCAATCAATTCCCGTCTCAGAGAGAGAGATTTTACTCATCAAGACCAGAAAGATTAATAAATGAAACCATTTTAGACAAACAGCTCTGACCAGCCCCGGGGGACATTTCACATCCGCTCTGGTTGCTAATTCTTTCTAGTTATCTGAATGACCCTAAAGTGTAGAAATTAACATTAAAAAAAAATTACAGAACCAACGAAGAATCACATGGCTGTGAGACCACAGAGAGAACCTGGGGCTGAGTTGCTCATTACCGACTATTAACCTTTGCCTTCCTGCTGCTGCTTGCCGCGGTGAGGTACGGGCTGCCCTGCAGGGCCGGGGCAGGGCGACGGAAGGAGGAGCAGTGTTTTCCTTCCTTTGGACTCTCGTTGGCTTTGTGGGCGACATTGCCGCGTCCAGGCGCAGGACCGAGTGCGTAAATGTGATTTCTCGTAGAAACCGCGATCCCTTTAAAGATTTCCAGGTTGCACAGAAATGCAGCAATTACTGTTTTGAGGAATGCATCAGAAAGCGCACAGATTTCTCTCTGCCCGGAGTTAAGGATGCGCGCGTGTGTGTAATCGGCACCTGCCAATCTTCGCAGTGTCTCATGAGCTTCAGAATGGGAATACAGGGACCCGAAACCGCTTTCTCCAACAAATGGCTGTATTGTTTAATTTAAGCAGCACACCAAAAGAGGATTTCAAACCAATGAAAGCTTCAGATGAAGAGTTGTTGGCAGTATTTGGTTGTATTTTTTCTGCTTGTTCCTGCCTCATCCCCCCGATCCTACAGCATTCCCATTTGTTGTTCCGGAGCAGTCTTTTTTTCCGGATCTTCACCGTTTCCCGGGCGAAGGTCTCTTTCATTTCATGTGTTCCTGCAATCCCGCGAACACCAGTTCCAGCAGCTTTGAGAGGTATCAGAGGTACAGTTCAGAGTAGCTGGGTCTGCAGTTTTTGCCAGGAGTATTCTTCAGGTGCTGTGGTCCGTATCCTGACAAATCAGCGCTGGATTAACTCCAGGTACTTGCACAGCAAATAGCGTACCCAGAAAAAATACCCCCTCCATTTAAGAGAGGTACTTTTAAGCGTTGCGCCTGCTCTTCTGATTAACTGCTCGCGTCTCTCCGTTTTGGACTGCGCTTGTTTTAATTTTTGGACTGCTCGTTTTAATTCTTTCATCTCCTTTTCCCCTGAAAATTAGAGCACTTTGGGCTGTTCCCTTTCGTATGGCGGCTGTAAGGTGTGGCCCGGGGCTCTGCGGCTGCCCAGAGCCGGCGCTCAGTCTCACCCCACTGAACTGGGCCTTCACGACATCCCGGCTGAGCAGGAGGAATTTCAGCACTGTAAGAAACGGCACCGCAGGTGTGAAGGCGCCGCCTGGCTACAGCTCCTGAATGCCCGCGGGACTCTGCCGAATACATGTGCTGCTCTTCGCGTGCTGCAGCAGCCCAAAATAACGCCAAAGGTTGGGTAACCGCGAGCGGGAGCTGAGAGCACTGGATGTGCTCTCCTCGGGTTTATGAACACACCGAGAACATGTAGTTAGGCTTTCAGTTAAGAGTTAGGATGGTTTTGACCTCCGAGCACGAATCCCGTTCGATTTCCTGGGGAAAGAAATGGGTTCTCTCAGGCAAGACAAAGCGTTTTCAGCGTGTGTTTAGCGAGGAGGCTCCATCCAGCTCCCGACTGTCGTTGGAGTGGACCCTCTTGAATATGTCAGTCATTCCCATGCTCCTTCAGCTGCGGTCCTTCAAACTCCATGTAGCAACCGCAGCCAGGCTTCCCAGCATCATGCAGAGCACTTGGCCTTTTCACAGAAAGCTTCAGTAGGACAGATTGAAGATGTTGATCTTCAGATGTCCGTGTTCCTATGCCAGTGCTCTGTTCAGATTGTTCTGAACGATGTTTTTGGATCTCATCTAAATACAGAGCACGGTGAAAAGCCCACCTCCTCCAGCACTGACCGGGCTTCCTACCGGGAAGGTGTAGTTTGTTTGTACGGAGATTTTTTAAATCTGTTGTTTGAGACAGGGTCTGATGTCAACTGTGGCACTCTGCTGTACCTGCCAATGTTATGACTTTGTCTCACAATTTGCTGTATCTCCAGCCCGTGCATTTAGAATCCAGTGCGTACGTTTAGAAACATAAATGATCAAAATACTGTCCCCCATGCCGGTGCTTCTTTTTCCGTGAGGTGTTCGAAGGATGAACACCTCAACAGTGAACCAGGGGTTACAGATGTTGGGGGAGCTTCCAGCCTTGCAGAGGAACCAGAAGGAGCTTTCAGGCTATGGGATGGAAGGTCATTATGGGTTTCACCTGGTGGTTCATTAAACGTAACAGAACAACCTCAAACCTAAGTGGTTTTGATTTCTGTAAGTGTGAAGGGATGATGGCTACGGGCCAGCGAGATATAGGTCTTTAATTGACTTCAATGGGACTACTCAATTGTTTGAAGTTAAATATGGGATTTACCAATTGCAGACATTGAAGCGCACGGCTAGAGCTTGCTCTGCTGTCAGAGGAGCTCAGTGGGAGCTCAGCTGGAAACACCTTCTGCAACTGCCGGTCTGCCTCACTCCTCGGCGGTCGCACCGATCCCTGCCAAACTGTGCGTCTCCGCAGTTTTGTCTTTGTCTGCGTGTACAAATACAAACCAAGATGAAACCAGTAAAGTCATTTTCATGTGTGACCTAATACAGTTTCCACAGAGGCACTAATGCTCTTTCCTCCCTCACACCATATGAGTTCCTAATGAGACATTAATGAGACATTAATTGCTTATGCAAATTTAGAGTAGTAGACAATGAGAGTTGTTGTACCAAGAGTTTAAGGGCCATATAACTACTGTGGATGTTCACATAATTCCCATTAACATTAATTGGAGTTGCATGCAGATCAGAGCCTATCTTCAAAAGTTGTAAAATAAACCATTGCATGCTAATAGGCCAACTTGTAGCCATGTATCTTTCTTATAAGCACTTTGGTTTTTATACTGGTTGCTAGCGAGTCATCGAGTGTTAAAATGCTCCAGATGGCATTGGAAGTGGTTTTAAAGACAAGAGAATTATTTTCTCTTAATATGTCAGGAATGGGAAGCTTTACCCCACATGACTGTAAATAAAACACAGGGTCCATATATTTTAACCCCTTGGAAACGTCTGTGGAGTGGTTTAAACTTTGCTGGTAAAGTGGATACAGGAAAAGGTACCAAAGTTATATTTCTAAAAGTAATTCGTGGAGATGTTGAAAGGAATGAATTCGGTGACTCTCGTCAGGGTCTGCTGATGAGGAACTGTGAGAAGAGTGACTAAAGCTCTTTGACCAACCAGCTCTTCGACACATATGCTGGTAGCTCCAAGGCTATCTCGCTTGTCTGCCTTAATAAGATCTCTGCTCTCATTTCCATCTCTCCCCTCTCTTGCTGCTCCCGTGTCGTTTTATTTAGCAGGTTTCTTGCAGCCCGCTTCCCGAGCGGCTCAGGGCCTCCTTGGCCATAAGAGCAAGAATGCCACTGCTTGGAGCTTGTTTTTGCCGTGACAGATTGATAGACAATCCATGTGCGTTCCCCGCTGAGAAGCCTCGTTTGGCCTGTTTAATGCCAAATCCTTTTAGAGCGAGCACTGGGAGTCCTTTGCCCCGCTCCACCGAGTGCTAACTCGGTGTGTATATCCCCGTCTTGTGGAAACGCCAGGGTCGATGAATTCAGCAAGCAAGGCACAAGCTCTCCTGTATTTATGAATGCTCATGTGTCGTTATGAGCCTCTGCCCGCCTGGGAGAGTCTGCGGTTGGCACAGGATCATTATAATGGTGGAAATCCAAAGTTGGGGTTGTGACAGCACGCGGTGAGTGGCGCCTCGCGCTCACCCGCCCGCAGGCAGGGCACTTGCAAACCTCCCCCGTCCGCACCCCTCTTACAGCCGGTCCACTCCACTGTAACCCCTTCTGTCTGATGTCCAGCCACCAGTTAGGCCCTGCGAGGCTGCAATTCCAGGAACAGATGTGTCACTGGGAACCTCAGGTGTTCATGAGGTCAATTAAAATGACCTGCAACACCAGGGGAGATAAAGAGAAGGTTTAGCAAATGCATTAGATAATAAGCTATAATTGTCTGCAAATAATAATAAGAAAAAAGTCTAAAAAAATGTTATGTATCCGTTAAATTACTTGAGCAGGTTAAATTCTGAGTGAAGGAGAGTGCTTGGCAGCACAATCAAAACATCTCACCTATAGCGGAGCTTTCATTTAGAACAGCAAAATAGTGGATTTGCCTCATGTTTCAGTGCAGTTAAGAGTTCTTAGAGCAGGAAGATATGGCCATTAACTGTTATTTTCTTAATAATAGCATCCCATTGTTAAGCAAAATGCTTACCCCAGTTGCATTCAAAGCACCAGAAATCCAAAGTTAAGGCAGCATTAAATGGGTTCTCATTGCATTCAGATGGTAATGTATGGCAATTCTTCTTTTTCAGTCCCAGCGTGTACTTAGTATGTTAAATGAGGTGAAATAGAAAAGGGGGGGGAGGGGAGGGGGGTATCTGAGGCAATACAGTACCCTCCATGGTACACTTTGGGTTGTATCAAACAAAGCAAAGGTGAGAAGCTGTGATGTGATAAATGAGCTTTTCTGTGGCATTAAGGCAGAGAAGAGTACTTGAGGAACAAATATGCATACAATATTAAATTAATAATAATAATGGCAATTTTAGGGATTTTTTCAGTATAGAACGTTTTGTAAACAGTAACCAATGAAGCTGTGAAGGTTTGGGCTGCTGTGCGAGGGGGAAGGCTCGCTGTGAGACCTCCAGACAGTCCACAGTTTCTTTTTTTTCCTCTGGCAATAGAAATTAATGGGAAGATAATAATGACCCGTTTACCTGACCTGTATTTGATAGCCCCAAAATATGTTCTGTTTCCAAAACATGGGACACTTTCAAGTTAAGTGTTTTCTGCTTTTCAAGCGAGGAGAGCTGGCAGAACATGGCAATGTTCATGTTCCTAAGCACAATAAGGCAATCCTGTCTCTTGGGAAACGGCCGAGACATCTTTCCTATCTAATGCAGTTACACAGAATGATGGGAGAAAAGTATATTGGAGGGGGGAAAGAAAAAGTTTAGCATTTACTCAAAGGAGAACTTTACAGCAACTCGGGTAACCACAAAACAGCCCTACGAGGCGCCAGCTCCAGAGGAGCTGCACAGTAGAGTTCTATTAAAAGGAAAAGAAAAATGAGGAGTTTGTCCTGGATCTACGAAAATTCATTCATCAGGGAGAGGATTAAGCCAAGGGCTCACAAACATCCTGCAAGTCCTTAGGACATGCTGTAGCCACCGACAGTAAGTCATTTCAAAGACTTCATCCGTTCGGTCCTGGGGTTACCTGGGTGCCACGCAAGCCCGGTGCCTCCCTGCTGCCTCATCACCGACATTTTACATCAGAAACGACAACTCTGGGCAGGCAGGAGATAAGAAACGAGTTTCATTTAAAAGAAGAGGATCAGGGGGTTTCAGCTTTCCTCTTGCCCTGACGCTGTGGATGGCCCAGTTGGCATGCAGCCTTTGAACCCGGGCAGGCAGAGGTGTGGTGGAACCAGGCACGAAGGAACCGAGTCCCAGCTTCTGCCGGTCTCCTGCCTACACCCAACCCCCACTCCCAGGAATTCCTAACGGAATGTGGGTTCCCTTGCCACAGGCCAGCGTTTGCAGGCTCTGCAGGGGCGCTTTGATTTTTCTTAGGGAATGCTTAAGGTCTGCTCTCCCCTCTTCCAGGTTTCAACCTTGGGGAAACAACCCTACATGCACTCAGTGAGACTTCGAGGGCTCTGTGCTGTCTCTTTCCATCTCCTGAAAACATTTGACCTGTGACAGCAGGTTTCACCACTATAGTCGCCTTTAAGTTTCCACATTTTTAATATTTTAAGAATGAGAGGGGAAAGAAATTTTATATTTTTAATAGAATGAGTGTGGAAAATGGCTAGAATGTGATTAATATTGAGAAGAGTAATTAAAATGTTGAAGAGATATTAACATGCTCTGATTGACATTATTCACAGCTTTAAAGGTCAGATTGCAACAAATATATAGGGATCAGTGTTAGAATAAAAGATACTTTTAATGGGACTAGTGAGAATTCAGTGTGCAACTGTCATTGATCACTACTGATATTATTAGTAGTTCCCTGAGAAAGAACAGTTCTTCGTCTCCAGGGAAAAAAAAAAAAAAGAGAGAGACAGAACTTCAGAACAGAGGAGAAGGCACATCTGCAATTTAGTTTCATTGGTCTTCTGCTCTGCATCCCAAAGTGCACAAATCCACACTCTACTTCCAAAGAAACGAGAGTTTTATTAGTACACAAACACTCATTTTCTGTCCTTTTCTCTCCGTGCTCTGCTTTTTCCCCGTTTCCCACCATATCTGCATACGACACTGCGGTGGACGCTCAGAATCGCATGTGACACGTCACAGGCAGACAGTAAAGCTGTCCCGCGCCAGCGGAGCAGGGGAAGGTGTTGCACAGAGAGCGGTGGGGTCTGAGGGAGGGCACCGGCTGAGGGGGAGAGAGCTTGAGACATCTCCAGAAAAACCCACTCAGCGTAGACATCTCCTCCCCCGGCAAGAGGAGCCTCCTCTTCTCCTTTCTGTCCTTCCCAAGCGTGCCGTGTGTGTCTCTCTCGGCAAAACCTTTTTCCTTTCATTGGGCATCAGTCTCCCCAAAATCCGGACGTGTTCGGAGCTGGCACCAGCCCATTCCACGGCACAGCCCTCCTTCCAGGGGAGGTCTTTCGGCAGCTCCGCTGGGCTGGGCGCTGAGCAGGGCTCTTCCTCGGAGCGTCGCTCAGAGCCACCCGCAAATGAACTGCAATTTCTTCCTCCCGCAGCCTCCTGTCTCGGCTTTATACCTCTTACAAGGCTCAGGAAATTGATTTAATTTACTCTTTGGGCAGATAAGTATTCCATTAGTGCTTACTCTGACCTTTGCACACGGCAAGGTATTTGCTTTTCCTAATTCTAGCATCATTAGCAGAGCACAAGTTTTGAAATCTTCTTACACCGAAAAGCAGTAATGGTTATCTGCTATACTTGCTTAATGAGTCACAAAATGAAATGGCAGATGATTTGTTCTGCATACAATTAATCCAATAGTTAAGTAATGGCCAGGACTGCTGAAAAGGGACAATAAATCTGGTAACCTAGACAACGTCTCCAAGTATTGGCTTTACTAATCACAATCAATTTGACTTTTTTTTTTCCCCTAAGTTAAAAAAAGGCAAAAAAGTTTTAGCTTTTTTTGTTTCCTTTGTGAAGTTACAATAGCAATTAGGCTTGTCTCTGTCATCCTGAGGCATGCTGGCCGCATTGATCTCTGTTTATGTTAACCACGTTAAAAGGGTTACGCCAAAGACTCGAAGAGCGCATAGCGGAGCGCTGGATGCAGCAGAGTGCCTGCGCCCCGCTAATGAAAAGAAACTGTTGAAGAAGATCCGGCGCAAGCAGGCACTCAGGTCTGGTTCCGTGGCCTGTGTGTGCGAGGGGTTCCTGCGGGCAGTAGAGGTGAATCAAAGTGAGAAAACCAAAATTAATCAGCTTGGCAAATTATTACTAGTAATAAGTAGTAGTATTCCTAATGCTGTTCATCCCGTAATTTTTTATGAGCTTCGCTCATGGGACAGAATCCGACCATTAATGGCATCGTACTATGCAACTGTGTGTACGTAACTGTAAAGTTACTGAACCTAACAGGTTCCTACCTGTTGGGCAGGAGAAAAGTTTACCGTCCCGAGCACGTACACAAACTTCACAGCAGCGGCCGTTTCTGGAGTGAACACTCCACTGACCTGGATGTTGATGTAACCGGTTTCCATTGAGCCGGTTCGTGGTGATAGAGTGCTCCTTGCAGTGGGTTTCAAGATGCTGAGCTGGGTGCCCAAGGGTATTTCAGCTAAGCTGGGTGCCCAAAAAAGGGTATTTCAGCAGCCAAATATTACTATAACCAAGGCGACAATAGAAGTGAGTGAATTCACTGCAGATGGAAACTGAAGTACAGCATGTTCCCGGCTGAGAAGAAAACTTGTGTCCTCCCCACCCCAATCCCATCAGTTCCCTCTCCAAAATTGTCATTAAAATGTGCAATTTGCAGGGCTGGTGGAAATTTATTAAGCAGATGAATACATAAATAAACAAACAGCTGGATGCAGGCAAAAACGGGTTCCTCTTGTCTGGTGATACTTTATTGCTGCTTTTATTTTAACTGATTGAATTTAACAAATCTGTTGTTGTATACCACATATAAATGACAATTTGATTCAGACTTTAATTGTGCGAGTTTCACTAGCTGTGTAAATATTTTAAGGTTTTAAAATGACATTTTTCATAACTCTGTCAGAAGAATTAGATTCAAGTGTTGCTCAGTATTACAACAACGCAGGATATATAAAGGAAAACTAATAGACTGCATTTGTTCTCTGGAGAAGAGCAGTTGCTGTGAAGGCAGATGGCTATTTCTGAGAAATGATTGTTAATAAATAAACTGTAGAAAATATTGCTGCGTGTTTCAACCGTACTCCTCCCTCATGCCGTACGTGATTTTACTATCATAATATTTCTATGCGTTCCTCTCGGTCTCTGATCCCGCATCCTGACTCTTCTAAAGGCCTCTGCCGCGTCGGGCTCTTCATTCAGCTCCGCCGCACCGCCCTCATTTCATTTACTCTGTCTGTGCTTGTGTGGCAGTTTAAAGACCCAGAACGTTTACACAATGGTGCATGAGGTGTCCGAGAGCCAGAGCTGTTCTCATCGCTCTTCTCTATTGTCAGCTGCAAAAGCTTCCAAAGTTAACGTCCAAGGAAATTGTTCTGTTTTTACTACCACCTAAATCTAATTTGTTCTGATTTATAACCCTGTAAACCAGGTCAAGGCTCATGGAAAACAAGACCAATGTATTGAGTCCGTATAGAACAGTTTGTGGACGTAAACATTCAATAACGTGTGTTCCGGCACACCTTATCACCCACAGATGTTTATGTAGAACGAAAAACGGGCAGAAATGTTCACGCTAAACGTAAGTGAAACTGGATGTGTAGTGAGGGGAGAGCCAACGCGAGGCGCTGAGCTCTGAATGCAGGTTACTCTCTGTATTTTCATTTTAAGAGAAGACTTATACACAGATGCCAATTTTTGAATCTCGTTTATGTCTGCGTTATATCAGGGCTCATTCTGCAGACAGCAGCCCCTGAAATTGTTGGACAGTTGAGTGGGTGAGTCTCTGAGTCTTTCATCTTTCACACTCCACACATGTTTTCAAGCCACCAGCATTTTCTTTTGCGTATTACGTTTTAAAAATACATCTTCTCCAGGAGTCCTACAAATGTATTTAAATTAGGATCTGGATAACTAGCTCTGAAAAGGTTACTACTTCTACCTCTGGCCTTTCAAACTTGTCTTTTCCCTTCCTACTTCTTTTCCACTGGCTCAAGATTAGACCATAAGGTTCATCAGCAGTTTATATGGTGGATTTTGAGTTCTGTTTTACTTGGATTTTTTCCATTGGAGGAAATTCTGTATCGAGACGTGGTCGGGGCAGATGCTGGCAGGAGCGGGAAGCTGATGATTGCTTTGAGGAGGATACGGATCACTGAACTCTGAATAGTACTTGGAGCAGGGCTTGGTTTCACATCTTCGGGGGGCGGAGGGCTCAACTCATATTGCAAACCCGTAGGGCTCATACAGAGTCTGGTGCGAGCCTGGGGTATGATATCTCTTATTTTGGCTCGGGGTTGGGCTGAGAGGCTGGAATGGTGAGGAGCTGGTGGGAATGAGAAGATTACGGAGAGGCCTGGAGTGGTCTCCTTTAGTCAGCGGGCTGCAGGGCCGCGCTCACCGCGAGGTTGGTGTTCCCATCGGCCGCAGGTGAAGCGCGAGGTGTGCTGTCGGCTGAACAGTGCCTGCGGGACGGGGGGAAGGCTGACAGCGGCATGGGAAAACAGCACAGACTTTGTATTTTGGAAGCCATGGATTCCTGTGGTGTAATTAGTGTTTTCCCACTCTAATGCATGCAAAGGAGTTGCCAAAGAGGAAGATCCATGAGCTGCTGGCTCCTGTTCAGATGCGGCTTTTCAGTTTCTGTTGCTCTCTATGCTAAGCCTCTGCGTTCTGCAGCACTACGAGTCGTTGCGTGTCCTGCCCGCCTTGCTTCTGAACCGCACCGTTCTCAGCAGCTGCTCCCCCTCTGCTCCCAGGAGCGTTGGCTCTGCCCTTGCTCCCCGCGCCGCGCACTGCCCTGCCCCGGGGAGCCGCAGCCCCCCGTGCAGGTGGCAATAGCAGAGGCAACCTGCAGACCCGTCTGCTGTCGTTCAATAGAAATAGTCTACGAGGTGCAATCAGATGTACCAAAGGTTTTGCGTCTCTGCTGGTATTTGCTTCTTCAGGTCCAACTCCACAGCCCCCCAACTAAGGAATTCATAACATAGAATCATAGAATTGTCTAGGTTGGAAGAGACCCTTGGGATCATCGAGTCCAACCATCTACCCTACTCTACAAAGTTCTCCCCTACACCATAGCCCCCAACACCACATCTAAACGGCTCTTAAACACCTCCAGGGATGGTGACTCAACCCCCTCCCTGGGCAGCCTATTCCAACGCCCGACCACTCTTTCTGGGAAAAATTCTTTCCTAACATAACTGTATAAATAAGTGTTTAAATCTTCTGCTTGTGTCTTTAATTACATGTTTGCCTTGAATCACAAAGGCAGTCTCACGGATTAGGCTATCCCTGTCCTTATTGACCTGTTCTGTTGGCTTTAAGTGCTCCTGAACTTGCCTTGCTGGATTTATTCAGGCAATTCCTGGAGAAGTTATTTCGCAATCTGAATTTGCATAATGGATGCAAAACATTACACGTCTCCTGTAAAAGAAAGATCAAGAAGTTTGTCACAAGCCCAGCTATTGCACATTTCAAAAGGTTATAAAGCTGCTAGGTATGTGATAAATGCTCGGAGCAGCACTGGCTTCGCTATAGCAAGAGGGAAATTCTTCCCCAGAGGAATTTTTTAGGGTTCCCAAAGCTATGCGGTGACTTTCCAGCAAAGATTATTGTGAAACATTTGTTTTGGGATCAAGTTGTGTTTTTTCAGCTGGGAATCTATCTCGTGATGTTGAACTGCAACCAGCAGTCAACACCGACACTCAATACAGCTACTTTATGAGTCTATCATGAGGCATAAGCAATCTCTAGACTTTCCTTTGTTTCTCTTTAAAGGTCATTTTCTTTGCTTTTGCTCAAGCAGACTGTCCTACAACCCACTGAAAAATCTGGGAGAGGCAGCTCTAAATTGCTTGGGTGGGTCCTGGTTGGAGGCTTCTCTCCAGGACCAGAGTTCTCCTCTGGGTCCTCGCGGTGAGCAGGGCCCCCCCCCCCCCAGCTGAGTGCAGAAGCAGGGACCGCTGTGTTGTCTTTAAAAACCCTCTCTTGAGAGACAGCTAAGGATGAAGGTGCTTTTTATGCCCCTGAGATTCCTGGTTAGGGTGTCTGGAGCTGGAGCTGACCTGTAGATACGAAAAGGAACCTTCAGCCTAGTGAAGGGTAGTGGAGCTCTGACTTGAGCCTTGGTCTGAGAGAGGCTGAACGTTGGAGAGGTTGAACGTCGGAGAGGTTGAACGTCGGAGAGGTTGAACGTCACGCGGCCGCTCCCCAGAGATGGAGTGAATAACAGGGGGACCTTCCTTTTTGGTGATTCTTTCGGTGAGAAAGCTGAGAAAGACAGCATGTTGGCAGCCACTGTTGAAAAGCACCCAAAAATATGCGTGAAGAGAGTATTTTCTTCATTGCTCAGATGGCAGTGGCGCCGCAGGATGAGTCAGACAGCAACACTCAAAGGGAAGCAGAGCTCCCTCAGACCCTAACTAGTGAGGTCCTAGGGTCTGCAGCGCAGGTGGGGCTCAACTGCAGGCTGATCCAGTCGTAAGACAGCCGTATAAAGGTACGATTTCGGCTTTTTTTTCCAGCTTTGCTGCTGGAGGTCCGTGCTGGAGCACCGGCGAGAAATGGCAGGGCTGCTGCAAACACTCACCGTAGCGGTTAGCTGCTTTTAAATAACGTTTTGCAATCTGCAGTTAAGGGCAGTGCCTGCGTCCTATTGTTTCTGTGTCCACTTCAAGCGACGTTCTTTGAACTGCGCAATTTTCAAACTCTTCCCAGCACAGTGATGGGGGGAGCGCGGGACCGAGTTTGTGCTGCGCGGTGATGGCAGGAGACAAGTGAAATTGCAGCTTTCATTGTTTGTGCTCCTGGCAGTGCTGGTGAGGGCCTTTTTGAGGAGAAGAGAAGCACTGACATTGTTGCAGACAAATATTTCTCTCTAAAAGAGGCGCTGGTGATGTGTTGAAAATTGAACTTTGCATTCGTGCGAGCTCCCCCTGTTTGAAGAGCTCCACGTTACCGTTTTCCCTGCTGGCTGTTCCTCCCGAGCATTTGCAGTTAAGCAACTTGAATATTCAAAGATTTGGATGAGCAAAAGAGAAACTTGTTTCTTTCGACATGGAAATGAAAGGGGAAGTTAAAACACACTTTCTGTGTTGCTAGTACACATTTCAGTAAAACATCAATGGTATATATGCCCGACTACTTTCCCGCGGAATAATTTTCATGGAATTGTTGATATTAAAATTCAATATACTGTTTTGACTAAGCGTCACTGGGGATAGCACAATCTCTCATTATTCCCTTTTCAGCATAGACGTAGCTCATAGTATGCATAGGCAGATTTTCAATGCAGCAAAGGAATCGTAAAATGGAGCTATTTTTCAGCTATCACAGGATTTAGCAGGCCCGGTGAATTATGTCTCATAGCCACTTTGTTTTCCCACTGTTTGTTTAAAGGCCTGTCCTGTGCCAACTCATACGTTTTACGTCACATATGAGACAGAGGGAAGCGTCCCCATGAGAAATGGTGCCCGCCGGCCTAAAGCCTGGCCTCGCAGATTTAATCTGCAAAGCCGCCTGAGCCGCGGGGCAATGCCCCGTGTTGCACGCGCTGCGTGGCAGTGCCGAGGGCCGGGAGCACCGGGGGCGCCGCAGCGGGCGGACGGGGAAGAGCAGCAGGTCACCCACCCCCCGGCAGCCCCCGCCTGCCCGAACCCGTCCTTCGGCGGGCTCGGGGCCGGCCGTTCGGGAAGGAGCTACCGCGAGCTCTGCTCGGCCGCCCACTCAGGAGAGGGCTGGCGGGGAGCAAGGCGCTCTTCGCTCTCCTCCCCGGTATGACCCCTGCGCACGGTACATCCCCAGGGAAAAGCCGGCGGTTTAGGCCGTTTCCGACTATTCAGGGGTGCTGGCTGTAAGTCGGAGGCAGAGAACACCACGGGCTGCGCTCCCCCGGGCTGCTGCCGGTGTTTGTGCTCCCTCGCCTGGGGCCGGTGTTGGCTTGGGGTGCCAGAAACTCCCGGGGACTTCTACGAGGAAGTTGGTTTGGAGGACACCAACTACGAGGAATCACCAAATCATTCTGTTGCTAAAAANGGGGTGCCAGAAACTCCCGGGGACTTCTACAAGGAATTCATTCCATTGCTAAAATCAGGAGGTTTTCTTTCCCCGGTGAATGTACGGAGAAGGGAAGAAGGACACGGATGCCCACAGTGCTCTGCAGCCCGCCGCCGGCCGGTGTTGCCGCTGCCGACGCGTGTGCGACTGTGCGGGAGAGCGGCGCGGCACGCCGAGAAAATTGTCAATCTGCACACAACTGGAAGTTGGGAATTTTCCCAGTGAATCACCGTTGAATACCTTTACCAAAGAGCTTTGTGCTAAGCTGGGGAGGTTCGCCATTGTTGGTTAGCTACCAGGAGTCTCCGTTTCCCACGTGGAAGATGGGCTCCAGCTATGTACTGCCGTCCGCACACAGATGATTTAAATTGTTGTGTTCTGCGGGAAATTGTGCAGCCTTTGAAATCACCACTGCTCGTGGAGTATTGCAGTTCCGTCTGTCTCCCAAGGCTCCGTGTAGACTTGTCAGTACAAAATCTGAGCAAGAATAAGAATGGGGGTAGCACTGAGCACTTTTTGTGCCCTTTCTTTGTGGCTGATGGATTTGGGGACCGTAAGCCCCTCCATCCCCCAGACTGATCCCAGCTCCCCAGCCCCTCGGGAAGCCGGTCTGGCAGCGGGGAGTTGGGCTTTCGCTTCTCCTCCCAGACCTTCCTGCCTGGAAGTCCCGGGGCACGGCTCTGCCCAAGCCCCGCTGCAGGCTCCGGAGGGTCCCGAAGGGCTGCAGCATCGCGGCGCTGCGGGGGGGCAGCAGTGCGGGGAGCGGCCAGCCCCCGCTCTGTGTCCTGGGGCATAAAGGAGGGCAGGTAGCAGAGCTGAACTTCCAATCCCAAGGATTTGGTCTGCCAGAGTAAATACCCAGCAATTTATAAAAACGCATTTTAGGTGCTTTTCTTTCCAGGTCAAATGTTGCATGGTATCACCACGTATTTGAAGTATCTGCTTCCAAAAGCTTAAGTTTTGATAACAAATAATTTAAAAAAAAGAACTGAAAAAAAAAGCCCAACCATTTGTCCCGTGTCAACTGTATGGATTTTGCGAAGGTTTGGGAAAATAAAACCTTTCCTAATATAACAAAAAGTAACATTACTGGAGCGGATCTCCTGGATGATTACTGTGGCTTTTAGTGACAAGGGTTAACCAATTTAGTAAGCTGGGTCTGAGGGAGCTTTGCGGAATGAGTCTCTCGGTGCTTTAGGACTAAATGCTTCACTTGGATTCTGGGAACCCAAAAGATTGATTTTGTTTGCCTTTTGATTAAGAGAACAGGATTTGGACACGAAAATCCAATTAGATGATTGCTGGGGGTGGGAGGGAGACGGGGAGAGAGAGAGATGAATGGCATACAAATCTCCTGCAAACAGACCTTATTCTGAGATCTGGACTACATCTCCGCTGCCTTTCAATTAATTGTAAAACAGCTGCTGTTCGCTCTCTGTGCGCTGAAACAAAAAATCACAAAGTTTTAGGATTGCCAGGTGATAATACTGAACACAAAAAAAGAAAACTTGAAACCATTGGAAATAAATAAGAGGAGTCTTAAAAAGTGAGAGAGGGCAATATTTTGTTATCTCCAGTATTTCTTGCAGTTAACTATCGTGAGCGGCCTTACGTGCTTCCCTGTCAATGAGCCTCGCAGCAAACCCCATCTGTCTGTCATTCATAAAATGAGATGTTACCGTTTTGCAGAACCATAAACCACATCGGGAGTTTATCCAAAAAACAGATGATAAAAGCCAAAGTATAATGATCCAAACACTTTCGAAGTGAAAGACTATTTGAAGCAGCTGTTTTCCTTTATTATTAGAGATAATTATACTGTCACAACAGCAGAATATTAACTTTTGGCGTGTCTGGTTCACCTGTTTATAGAGCGCTATGCAACTGCAGACGCGCCAGGCGCACCGTGCCAGGGGCGATGGGGAGCCGTGAGGCTCTCCGCGAATCTGGAGATTGCTCTGGTCGTGAGAGCGGCCGACCCCCTCCTCCACCCGCGAGCGAGCACGGGCGTGGGGAGATCACTGAAAAGAGGAAGGAGCTTGCAATGGGCCCTTATGGCTCTGTCCTTGCTTCACCATTCCCTTCTGAGTCCCAACCGCCTGGCGCTGTCTCGGTGTGAAGAATGCTGCCTTTTCTCCTCCAGCAACGTTTTTTTGGTGTCTATCTCTGCAAATTCTCGTCCGGCAAACAAAACACCAACCTGTTGGAAACCTGCGAAGCTCTTCAGTGTAACGAGGGCTCGTGGCAATAAGTTCCGTAGGCTCGTCGGTGTCTTCATGGGGAAACTTGTAACAGCAGTACAATAATCGCTGTTTCCATATCCGTAACCTGATTTAGGGGAAAAAGGACAAGACGCTTCCATTTCTGTTGAGAAATGACTTACTGGTGGAATTTCAGGGATTATTTTACAGCGACAGATAAGAAGACAGCTGAAATACAGTTTTAGTAGATGAAAGACAAATGCATATGTGAAGAAACCATTTCAATTTTTCATCTATCTAGTTAGGATACAAATCAGGTAGAATTTTCCCCACGTGAGACCTGAGCATTGCTGTGCACTGCTCAATTAAAATCTACCAACTTTTACACTAATTTCCTTTTGAACCAAGCGATGTTTCTCTTTAAGCGTGCCTTCAAAACTTTCTGTGGTTATTGAGCTTGCAACATTATCTCTTATCTGGGGAATGCTCACCATGATAAACAAGGAAATAATCAGGGCCAAATGTGAGTTTTGGCAGTTGTTTTGGATTTTCAACATTTGGTATATTAGGGACGTGCACAGATCAAAATCCTGGAGGCTCTGTAAACACTGCAGTCCAGAAGCTAATATGTATTCTGAAGCTTCTATTTTCCTTTGTGAACACAACCTGGTTGCCAGTGATTAGTGGTTGTTATGATTTCTCCTAGAAACCACTAACTGCAGTTAAAAAAAAAAGTAATAAATTCCCATGTAGCACAGTGCCGCGGTCTGAGCCTGGCGGAGGGATGCTCTCCGGCCACTCTGTGACAGCAGAGCAGGTCACCACTCAACTGCCCGGAAAATTAATTTGCTGACATCGGTGGTTCTGTTTTATCCCTGTTTTGAAAAGGGCTGAAGACATCTGGGCCCTACCAGAAAGGAACAGGCCAGGCAAGAACCGCTTTTAACGCAAGAGAAGAATTATACAGTTCTTGTCTCAGGTACATAATTTGTCTGGTGTGACCTGAAGAAGCCTCTGAAACTCTTCTCTGTCCTCCTTTGTAAAATGAGGATTAAAAGTTGAACTGTGTTAGCACATGGCTTCTTCTGTGACCTATACAATACTTAGTGCCGATACTCAAAATAGTGTTTCAGGTAAACTGGGGCCAGTTACGGCCGAGTGAGATAAAATACTTGCTTTCTTGGACTGTGTAGTTTCTTGAATAAGGAATGTATAAAACAAAACATAAAAAGCAAATTTGCTTCTAAAGGATAATGCCATTATGAACTGAAAACTCAAAAAAAAACCCCCAAGCATAAGTTGTTTTCAAGATAGTGAACTTTAAGCTGTTGGTGAGGTATTATTACACTGAGAGCACCCAGATTATGCACTTTGTTTCCCCACATTCCCGAGCAAGGATAAGAGCCAGTTAACCTGAGTCTTCTCCCGAGGAACGTGAGAATAAGAGACCACGCAGGCTTTGTGCCCTCAGCAGCACCAAGTGGAAGGCTGTGTGTGTGCTCCTTGCGACCGTGACATCTAGGCAGCACCTGGATCCCAATAAAAGCTAATCTCCTTTTTGACTTATCTGGTAGACTATGCTCTAAACAGGAAAAAAAAAAAATCACATGTAAAAGAGTTATATTTACGCAAAGGCAGCACTGGAATTAGCTTTTTTTTGTTGTCATTTGAATGCAATGAGGAGGCTTACTTATCTACAAGAAGTCAGCATTATTTCACTAAATCAGCTCTTAATTGATTGTGTCTTGTAGTATTGGGTCCATTTTTCTCTTTTTCCGTTGTCATCTCTTATGCAAGTCAATAATTTATCCTCTGATTTTTAAAAGACTGCAAATCACTACCCTGCTGTTATTTACCAGTCATCTGAAACTCCCACCCACTACTTGTTCTCTCCTACGTGTTGAGCTCACAACTACCCAGCATATATGTCAAAATAGTTTTTCACGTTTTCTTTAAACAGCAGCAATTAATTGCTGTAATTCTACACATTCCAATAAAGCCTAGGAGGTATAAACTTTTGCTGTGTACATGGCAGATTGTACCGACATCTCAGCAACAAAATTAATTGGATCTATTTCTTAAGTGTTTTTCGCTATAGAAGGAATATCTGGATGAGAGGAATGCCTTCTGGCTAATAGGATGTACTTCGCATTTTCTGTGTTCGGTATTGCTAGTATTAAAAAAATAATATTCAAGACAATACGATACTGATGTATGTGAAATGGGCACCTTCATAGTGCTCTTATTTCCGTATAATTAGGGCCTCTTGAAAAAAAATTAACGAACCTGTTGCAAAATAATAATTCAGATCAATATTCCACTGTGTGGCTTTTACGACTCAAGGTTTCTAGGACATTCAAGAGCATGAATTTAATAGATAAACTGATAGTGCAGGTTGGGAAAATACTTCTATACGTTTGCTGTCATCCAGGCTCACAAATTTCCCGTACCGGTGCCTGGCAGCGTAAGAGCTAAACAGGGGACCAGCGGCACGCACACCTGGCGGCTGGGCGCGGGCGATTCCCCGGCTCTGGAAGGTCTCCCCGCCGTTCCCTCTGGTTTCAGCCAACCGCCGGAGACGCCGTCTCTCTGAGAGCGTGAACTTCAGCTGCGGCAACTTCTGCCCGACGTCAGCTTTGTGCTCTCTGCAGTGGCGGGAACGCTGTACGCGGGAAAGGCGTTTAGATGGGGAAAGGGTCCCGTCTTTTGAATTGGCAGTATATTTAAATAGAGAGAAAGCAGAAAATGAGTTTTCTCTGGTCTGTTTGTTGTGTATTTTCTAGGAGAGAGTTACATTAAAGGAGCGAGTGCCTTAAGGCCTCGGATGGGGTCGGGCTCCGTTGTGCTAGTCTCTGCAGGTGCCCACACAAGAGGAACAGGCAGTTATTCTTAATTATTTTCTTCCCCCCCGGCCTGAAGATGCATAGTTACACCAAAAGGGCAGGAGGAAAAAAGAATATATAGAGATGGGAAAACCTTCTTCTGGGGATAGTGGCAGGATCAGGAATGGAGACCATGGGATGGACGCTCTTGGCCACCTGCACACCAAAGGGTTGTCATGACCACAAGAGCTGGGGAAGCCTCGGAGCATGGCGGAGCTGGGCTCGGTTAGCAGCTCTGCCAGCTCCTCAGCTCTGCACCACAGAAGATAATCTGGAGCTCTGCTCTGAGCCGATTCTGTTAGCAAATTTAGGCTTTCCCATGTCCTTAGCTCCACCTAGGCTTCACACAATTGCTGTTTCCCTTCTGCAAAAGCCAATAGCAGGGCCCTGCCTTTGTGGGCTCCCAGAAGGAACCTGGTAGCTCCAAGGGTTGTGGTTTCAGTGAGGGTGTGCCGGATTTTGCTGATGTCTCACAAGGAATGCTGCAGGGCCAAGAACTTAATGGGGATATCCCTCTTCATCTACACTTGTGACTGGGTGGCACAGAGGTGCTTCCACAGGTCTGCAGCCATCAGTCCCGGAAGCCCTTCAGACCCAGAAGCCATGGAGGCAGCAGTTAGGATGGTTATGTGGGAGGACATGTCTCATAAAAATTGCTCGTTACCAATTTGTACCTAGAAAAAGAGATTTTTATGGCCAACCGGCATTTTCTAGCAATAAACAGTTCATCAGAAAATTCCTGATACACTCTGTTTGTGGGATTTAGCCTTCTTAATCAGAATGTCTTGTTCTTCCGTGTGATTCTGCAAAATGCTAAACTACTGTTTAATTTTGTTTTTATAATTCCACTGTAAACCTTTCCAAAAATCCTAAGCAACAAAAAGCCAACAAAGCAAAACAGCCCTATGCTGTTTTCATTTAAATATTTCTTAACCAAGCAGATTTCCAGTAAGTAGAATTCAGAATTATTTTGTTTTAGGAAAGCAAAACAAATCCATGAGCTAAATAATCTCTCATTTTCTCCTCCATTTATTTTTTTTTAAATGACTGGGAGAAGTCTTAAACCTTGCACTCTCCCTACAATGGAAAGGAGTTCAGCCATTTGGAGGAAATGTGTTAAGCTGATGGCAATGGATTGCACCGACATTTGCATAAAATAATTTGTGTACATACATTTCAGGGTAAAAGTGGAGCCAAAACATGAAAAAAAATCCAAACTGCTTATTAGATGTTTCTGAGACATAGATATCTTTGAATATCCACACCATTTGTCAGTGAGCTGAGTTTGTGTATTTTGTTTGTATGGAGCTGGGAATGTATGAGCCAGGGTAAAAGAATTTGTTTTCGGCAAGGAATTTGTTTCCTAACGTAAGAGTTCAAATCCTGTCTCCCTACTGACCAGCAGATATGATCCAATTAATGTTATGTTTATTCAATGTTCAGAATGAGTGAAAAAAAAAGACAACAAAAAAGACAAAAAGAAGACAAAAGGAATCTTCTGGCCCTTTTCAACATGTGAACTCTGTCTTTCACTCTGATATTCAAATAACGTAACAGTGGATGTTTAAACAGAGATTTCAGTCCCAAACACTCCTTGCCTGTTTGTTTAATTACATTTCTGGAAGATTATGGCTCTCCAGCAAATCTGGACTCTGTTTTTATAGGCTTCGTGAATTCTCTACGTTCTGTGCCCCTGCCTTCTTCGATTCAGTTCAGTTATTCGATACAGAACAAACCCAGTCACCTCTGCTGAAGCCAGTGCCAGCTTTGCTCATGACTTTACGAGGGACTGAGTGGTACACCAAGATTTTCCTCTTTGTTTTATCATTCTGAACTTTGCGTTACAGCTCACAGCAGTTCTTAAACACACACCCTGACGACTGGAAGATGGTAGTCATCGCTGCATGTCATGCAATATATGACAAGGCGACCCGCTTAGTGGATGAGGGAAAGGCTGAGGATGTTGTTACCTGGACTTCAGTAAAGCATTTGACACTGTTTCCCACAGCATTCTTCTGGAGAAACTGGCTGCTCGTGGCTTGGATGGGCGTACTCTTGGCTGGGTGGGTGAAAAACTGGCTGCATGGCCAGGCCCAAAGAGTGGTGGTAAATGGAGTTAAGTCCAGTTGGTGGCCGGTCAGAAGTGGTGTTCCCCAGGGCTCAGTGTTGGGGCCTGTTCTCTTTAATATCTTCATCAGTGATCTGGACGAGGGGATGGAGTGCACCCTCAGTAAGTTTGCAGATGACACCAAGTTGGGCAGGAGTGTTGACCTGCTTGAGGGTAGGATGGCACTACAGAGAGATGTGGACAGGCTGCATCAATGGGCCGAGGCCAATGGTGTGAGACTCAACAAGGCCAAGTGCTGGGTCCTGCGGTTGGGTCACACCAACCCCATGCAGCTACAGGATTGGGGCAGAGTGGCTGGAAAGGTGCCCGGCAGAAAAGGACCTGGGGGTGTTGGTGGGCAGCCAGCTGAATATGAGCCAGCAGTGTGCTCAGGTGGCCAAGAAGGCCAACAGCATCCTGGCCTGTATCAGCAATAGTATGGCCAGCAGGACTGGGGAGGTGATTGTCCCCCTGTACTCAGCACTGGTGAGTACCCACCTCGAGCCCTGCGTTCAGTTTTGGGCCCCTCACTACAAGACAGACATTGAGGTGTTGGAGCGTGTCCAGAGAAGGTCTACAGAGCTGGTGAGGGGTCTGGAGCACACGTCTTGTGAGGAGTGGCTGAGGGACCTGGGGGTGTTCAGCCTGGAGGAAAGGAGGCTGAGGGGAGACCTTCTCGCTCTCTACAGCTCCCTGACAGGAGGGGGTAGCGAGGTGAGCATTGGTGTCTTCTCCCAAGTTACAACCCACAGGACAAGAGGAAACAGCCTCAAGTTGTGCCAGGGGAGGTTTAGATTGGATATTAGGAAAAATTTCTTCACCAAAAGGGTTATCAAGCACTGGCACAGGCTGCCCAGGGCAGTGGTGGAGTCGCCATCCCTGGAGGTGTTTAACAGACGGGCAGACGTGGTGCTGAGGGACGTGGGTTAGTGGTGGGTTTGGCAGTGTCGGGTTGATGGTTGGATCTGATGATCTTAAAGGTCCATTCCAAACTAGATAGTTCTATGATTCTATATAGCAAACCCCTCTGCTGTGACCTTCCCTGACCTCAGCTCTGCTCAGCGCCCTCCTGCTCTCATGTGCAGTGGTGGCAGTCTGCACACACAGCTCCTCCCCAGGTCAGTCTGAGCTGTGCCCTCATTTCTTTTATTACTATTTGCTTCTCCTGTTGTGAGCAAAATCCCCACCGCCACCTGAACAGTCCCTCGGTAGTGAATAATTTGGAGGGCTGACCTGCAGAGGTATCCAGAGGCAAAAGTGAAAAAAAAAAAAAAGTCACACTTGGACATCTTTATGTTAAAATCTCTGATGGGATGAAACACATTGTGAAAATACGTATGGTGTTTCTCACCAGCAGTTCACTGGATTGATTTCCTTTTAGGACATTAAACATAAAAGGTCGCTGTCACTTCATATGCACATACTTCATACTACAATTGTACCTGTATTTCAACATAATTAAGTTCACTAGCCCTTCATATATTTTTCTTCTTTCTTCATTTGTATGGGGCTTATCACATTACCCCGGCTCTCTTCTAAAGGTTCTTACGGTTCTGTGCGAAGGGAAACCCTTTTATGTTAAAAACACATATCAAGATCTTTGTAAATGGTATATGTGTTTCCTGCTGGGGTCTGAGTAAACTTTCTCAAATACAGTCTATTAGCATTTTAATAGCGTGCTCACTCTAGGAAGCCTTTTTGTTTCGCTGGCCAAATATGAAAATACTCTGTATTTGCAAAACACTGATTCAATGCCATTTACCCATCAGATATGATCCGCATCACATGAGAACTCAGGCCGTCATAAACATTAACAAGAAATAAATAGCTATCAAATGATATACAAACCTCTGCTTACAAATCATACTCTGACACCTTTAAACAGTTTCACAGTTTTATACTCTATGCTTGTATTTGAATTGCAAACGTCGGTAAACGTTGATGTCTCAATACTTACAATGCAATTTAACACCTCGCTGTAGGAGCACACACACATTTTCAAAGCTAGTTGAACTTTTCTTTTTTTTTTTTTAATCTCCTGGGCAAATGTTCTCCCTCAGATTGTCTTACTATCGAGTATTTAAACTCATGAGACCATTTTGATTCCCCTGTGCCCTCACAGGGAAAGATTGTGTTCAGTGAAAGATCATAGAATCATAGAATGGTTTAGGTTGGAAGGGACCTTGAAGATCATCGAGTTCCAACCCCCCTGCCATAGGCAGGGACACCTCCCACCAGACCAGGCTGCCCAAGGCCACCTCCAGCCTGGCCTTGAACACCTCCAGGGATGGGGCCTCAACAACCTCTCTGGGCAACCTGTGCCAGTGCCTCACCACCCTCACAGGGAAAAACTTCTTCCTAATGTTCAATCTAAACCTGCCCTCTTCCAGTCTGAAGCCATTCCCCCTCGTCCTATCAACACGGTAGGAATTGCCTTTATCTGATTCCTTCTGGAAATGGATATGGAAAGGGAAATTCTTCAGTTCTGCAGACCCACTTGCCCCATTTATCAGTATCGGGGCAGAGATTTCTTTTGCCCAGGCTGCTACAGCCCTGCTCCTCAGTGCAGATCACCGACGAAGAGGGGTGGGTTTGCATTGGTACACAAAACAGGACACATCATTGGTTTTGTCGGAACAGTCTTTGGTAGAAATGGTGAAGGTTGCATTTGTTTCTTGGAGGTTCTTTGTTTCAGACCTATCCAATGAATAAACTGTTTTGTTTGTCGTCTGAGCAGGATGAGCAAATGTGGAAGCGCTAGAAATCCCGTTTGCTTTCCTGTGATCCGACAGCACGGAGCCCTACGCATTATCGATGATTTAGAAGAGGAATCAAAACTTTGCTTTCCCGTGTCTCTAATTTGTATGAAAAGATATAATTTCTATAGAAAAATACAAGTCTTCCCCTTGCACTCCGATTCCCCAAGCTCAGCTCTGCTGTAGGCTACGCTCAACCTTGAATCGATAGCTGAAATAGAAAGGTCCTAAAAACCATCAAAGTAACAAGTTATACTTTGCAAAAATGACAAATAACTTTGTCCTAGCAGAACATGGAAACAACTTTACAAGCAAAGCAATAAAAAAATGCATTGTTATTGCTTGAATATATTATAACCCTCATTTGAAAAGAATCTCAGTCTGTTTTGAAATCACTCTGTGCATATGTTACAGAAAGTCTAGAGACATTTTGTTCTTTATTAATGAAGCATGAAGAAAATGGTACTGAGCATATTTTGTTAGAAGTTTCAGCTTCCTTATGTATGCTATACATTAAGTCTTCCCTAATTAGACTAAATTAAAAGGCTCAAGGGCGGCAAGCACACATGACTATTTCTATAGTCACATTGGTTTTTCCCCCAAAAATATTTTCTGTTGTTTGGCACTCTTTATCCTGAGATCATCCTTCTGGCAGCTGAATGGAGACAGGAGAAGGCTCATGAAACAAATGGATCTGTTTGGTTGCGAATATGGAAAGAATATTGGAGAGCATGCATGTTCTGGGGCTAAGAACGGTGGCTTCTTGCTTAGCCCTGTTGATAAACGCGTGATGTGAAGTCCAGGGCTCTTAGAGAGTGCAAATTTGCCCATGGTGCGTGTTAGTGAAGACGCTTGGGAAGCTGTCCACCACCCTCGTGCGAGCCAGGCCAGTTCCCGCGTGACGGCGGGCAGATCTGGCCGCGTTGGTGAGTCTTTTCTTCCTTTCCCAAACCGTCAGTTCTTCAAGGTCATCTCTGCACTCTTTGATAGGGGTAGGTGTTGTGCTGCTGGGTCCCTTGAGACCTCTCCTTTGCCGAAAGGACCCACGAGTCAAATACTGAGGGTTTGGCCGTAAGACAGAAACCTAACTCGTTGGACAGCTAGAGGCTTTGCTCCTGAAGAAGCCAGCACTTTTCTACTGTTATTCTCAGTGTTTTTTTGGGGTGTAGCACTGAAGTAATGAGAGCTTTGACATGATGCAGGTCAGGCCCAGTATTATAGCCAGCAGTTATAATTTGGCAAACAGAAAGCTCTATAGCATGGCAGTTCAGGGTCCGCTTTCAATCCTCAAGAAATGTTTTGGGGGTGAAAAAGTCTCGTTTAATCTCCTCAAGAAGGAGAAGCTTTTCCGCTGCGCAAGGACCAGGACCGCGAGCTCGGCGCGACGCCAGAAGGCAGAGCGGTGCGGGGGCAGGTGTCCACCTTTCGGGGTCTGAGGCGCTGCGCAAGCATCCGAGAGCTCGGCACGGGGATGGCAGCGGCAGCCGCGTCCGCAGGGACGCACAGTCACTTGTTTTCCAGTTGGAGAAACGATAAATGGAGGGTTTCGCAGCGCAGTGAGCCCGGGGGCAGAGAGGAGGTGGCCGGCCGTTGCGGGGCTGCGGGCCGACCCCCAGACCGGCAGCGCTGTCCCCTCTCTGCGCGTTAACAAACTGGTCGGAGCCGCCACGTCGGGTTTGTGTGCTTTGCTGTTTCACATCTAATCCCCAGAAGCTTACGCCTGTGTTTATAATTCAAACTGTAATGAAAAAGGAAATTAAAGTCTTTCTAATTTATCAAAAGAATGAAAATTGCATTGAGAAAGGGGAAAAAAAGAGTTTTCACTCTTTTGGGATTTGAGAAAATTAGTCCTGCAATATTTTTTCCTGAAGAAAAGGAATATTAGATATATTAACTTAATTCTTTTGTCCTTTCCTCTTCAATGTTCTAAATTCTTTGTATTTAGGAAAAAAAAAAAAGGTGCTATTCAACTCTTAAACTGACACTGTATTTCTCATTTTATAGTATTTTAATGCATATCTTATTTGTTCTTCAGAATATTTTTCTTAATAAGAAAAGTAGGATTCTTATAGGTAAAAATAACTGTTCTATAAAAAGCAACAGAAATAACCCACAACCGGCCTGTGGGAAAAGCCTTCACGTGTGTGAGAGGCAGGGGTGTGCATGTGTGTATATTTTTATATATGAGGTACGTTTTAACATCCTAATCAAGCTAGTACTTAATGTTTGCAGGTGCAAACTTTTTTCAAATGTCGTTGGCTGATAAAAATTGAAAATTACTCCCTGAAAAGGGTGGCAGTCCGGATTCCTGAGTGTTTGGTGGTTAAACACACATGAGAATTTCAGGACTGTGGGTTTTTAAATTCATTATTCCTCCTCCTTGGGTGTGGTTTCTAGCTCTTTAGTCCCGATAACTGTTACTTTTATTGTTTATCCTATAGAGAACGTGGGAATACAACATTTGGCTTTGCGGGAGCGGGATGCTGGTGCTCCCGAAGCATCGGGGCTGCTGCGGCCGACCCGGGCACCCCCGCGGGCAGCCACCCCCGCGGGCAGCCACCCCGGGACCCCAAATCCGCCTGTACGGGGCAGTGGGAAAAGCAATTGTTATCCCCACTCAGCTGTCAGCAAACTGAGACGCTGACAAATTAAAGGACTTGCCCAGAGGAAATCTGTAGGAAAACTGAAGCTAGGAGCCGGTTTTCCTGAGGCCAGAACTGATGGTTCTGCCGGGGGGACTATCAGCGGCCGTCAGGGCCCGGTGCGACGTGTAAATAATCCGTGGTATTTACTTCCTCAGTGAACTGGGCCTGGGGAAGGAGAGACCTTCCTCCCCAAGAACCCCAATCTGCTGTATTTTCTTGCGCTGGGATTTTTGGAATTTGAGGAAGGGCAGTTTAGCGGCTGTATCAGCCTCTGGCAGAGGTGTTAATGGGGCTGCGAGAATTACTGACCTTGATAAAACAACAGAAAACCTCTTCGGGCTGAACGCAGAGACGGTGACATGTCTGTCTGAGCAGTCCCGTAGCCGGGCTCTGACAGCTTTTTGTGGGTGACCTCTACATTATGACTGCTGAAGGAGGTGATAGTGGCTGGTGGTACCCCCAGCGACCGAGGGGACGTTACTGGAGGAGAACTGGGCACCGAATCAAAGGGACATGACCTGCTAGAGGAAAGCTTGGCCGTTTGACGTGAGAGCGGGGTGCTCCGAGGCAGCGTGGGGCCAGGGCACAGGGCTGGGTGTTGCTGCAGGTCCTGTCACCAGGAAGGTACGGGGCCAAATCAGCACGTCTTGGAGATAATACACAAGACTTGATAGGGCCGCTATTTTTATGAGGCAGTTTTCAGGAAACAGAGCCCAGTGATAGGAAAGAGATGAAAAGTATCATAGAAATTTAGTACATATAATCAAAACTTTTATTTCCTCATTTTGGAGCTCTCGATTTATGACCAGAGCTGCCAGGAGGAGGACAGCACGTGAAGTGACCTTTGCAAACCTGGCTTTGAAAGTTTGCCTCCAGAGGGTATGGAACAATTTCCCCTTTTCCACCCCTTGGGAGGAGGGAAGGATTTTCTCTCATGAGCAGTGTTTTGCCAAGATGCTCCTTTCCTTTGTGCCAGGTTATTATTTGGCAAGCTGATTCTCTGGCCTGCCTTACCGCGGGGCGGCAGGAGTGGTTGGGCAGGAGAGGGACCAAACGGTGGGACTGGCTCCCCTTGGTCGGCGAGAGCGGGACTGTCACCGGTCCTCTGGTCGCTGGCTGCAGAGGTCCATTTTCCTGCAGGTTTGAGCTGCTTCTTTCTGTTGGGCTAAAGTCACGCATGATTCAAAGCTACAGCCAAGCAACTCGGTTATTTCCCCCAAAACACAAGTTTTGAGTGAGCAGAAATTGTACTCAGATTTGAGCTGCATTAAGCAGAAAGCTTTAGCCGGAAGAAAACGTGAATGAAGGCTCATTTCAAAGTGAAGCACTTTGAACTCTCCTTTTGAGGAAACATTGAGGGCAAAGTAAACCAAGATCGAATCAAAACCCTCCAAATAATTAAGCTCCATTTTGGGTTCAACATGAAGGTATTTTTAAGATCTTGTGGAAAAGCACAATTTGCTTTACGGCAGCCCAAAATCTACAGCGGTCCCCCCTCGCTGTCTCGATGCAGCCACTGGGTCAGGAAACCAGCTAGCAACATTGCCGAGCTCTTCGCCAAAGTCCCTCCACTTGTTCACGTGCAAAACATACCTGAAAACAGCTATTTCAAAGAGACATCCAGGCTTGCTTCAAAGGTTCATAAACTTGGCCTTTGCAAGAGCCCTCGTGGCGCTGCATGTAAGCGCTGGGGCTTTCCTTCGTGCTTCAGGAGACATCTGCAGCCCTCGGGCCCTGGCCTTCAGCTCCCTGCCGTTAGCTAAAGCCCACGGAGGTCTGAAAGCACAGGATTACCTGAAGCTGTCCCCTTCTCAAGGGCGAAATTCCAGGCTAAGGCCAACGGCTCCGCTATGCCTGGCTTTGGGAAGTCAGAAGGGGATAGAGCTTTTAATAGACATCTCTGAAAATTAGGCTCGAGATTCAAAACCTGGGAATGAGACCTCTGATCCAGTTGAACCAACTGGGATTTGTCCCTGATTCCCGCAGGTTTAGGCTTTTATCCTCGTTCTTTGCATTTATGTTGTGCTCGTTTCCACAGGCTTTGAGGCGTTTTAAGCACAAGCTTAAATTTGAGCATATTCGTTCTCCAGCTGAAATAATTCTGTTCTGGTGGCAGGAACCTGTCTTTTGAGCTAAGAAGAATAATCAGGGATGAAAGAATAATGCTCTTTATGACATGAAATGTTTTAGCACTTTTGCCATTTTTTAGACCATCTTTTAAGATGTACATGTCTGTGTTGTCTTTGTATCTGTCTGTCAGTCATAGAACCATAGAATTGCTGAGGTTGGAAGGGACCTTTAAGATCATCAGATCCAACCATTAACCCACCCTAACAGAACCACTTCTAAACCATGTCCCCGGGTACCACATCTACCCTTTTTTTAAACACCTCCAGGGATGGTGAATCCACCCCCTCCCTTGGCAGCCTCTTCCAATGTTTAATAACCCTTTTGGTGAAAACATTTTTCCTAATATCCAATCTAAACATTGCCTGGCATAACTTGAACCCATTTCTTCTCGTCCTATCACTTGTCACCAGGGAGGTCAGCCCCCACCTCTCTACACCCTCCTTCCAGGTAGTTGTAGAGGGTGATAAGATCTCCCCTCAGCCTCCTCTTCTCCAGGCTGAACTCCCCCAGGTCCCTCAGTTGTTCCTCATAAGACGTGTGCTCCAGACCCCTCACCAGCTCTGTAGACCTTCTCTGGACACTCTCCCACACCTCAATGTCCTTCTTGTCTTGAGGGGCCCAAAACTGAACACAGT
The DNA here is from genome assembly GCA_008711295.1 of Anarhynchus alexandrinus. Taxonomy (NCBI): domain Eukaryota; kingdom Metazoa; phylum Chordata; class Aves; order Charadriiformes; family Charadriidae; genus Anarhynchus; species Anarhynchus alexandrinus. Next base: position 1,314,550 of record VUYV01000165.1, on the reverse strand, counting down.
ACTCGAGGTGGGGCCTCACCGGTGCCGAGTACAGGGGGATGATCACTGCCCTGGTCCTTCTGGCCACACTATTGCTGATACAGGCCAGGATGCCATTGGCCTTCTTGGCCACCTGGGCACACTGCTGGCTCATATTCAGCTGGCTGTCCACCAACACCCCCAGGTCCTTCAGTAATACATTTAAACCCAATAGCTGATTTCAGCTACATTTGGCAATGGAATCGTGTTAAATTCCTGCAACTTTTGTGAAAATAGGCAGCTGGCCTTACGGGGGAAACTCTATTAATTCCCAAGAGAGGAAATGGTCAATAAGTTCTGTATTTGAAGTTAGTGTGTCTGTACTTGAAAACCTCTGTGTCAGCACGCCCAGGGAGAAGCCGCGGCGGCGGTGGCGGTGTGTGTCTGGGCCGTGGGACGCCGGCAGGACCCTGAGAACAGGGCACGGCGCGGCCAGAACGGCCCATGAACCTGCAGGAGATGCATGTGTGGACGAGAGCGCGTGCACCGAGTGAAAACACACCTGCAGGGACAGAAACATCTGCATAAAGCTGTTAATGTAGAAACAAATGGAACATTGAAGTCATAGTGACATAACAGAGAAACAGCCAGGGACCGTATCGGCATTGGAGTGGCTATTTTTAGCTTGTATTTACTCATCGCATAGGAGTAAGAAAAGTAAGTGTAATTACGAAGACAAATGTTCTTGGTAAGTGGAATAAGCTTTTTCTGCACGTTGTCTCCTTCAGAGGAACCCGTACATTTCTATCTAGCATTTGTCTAAGAGCACAAGGGTAAGCTTACTAAATAGGCAGTAATTGGTATGAAATGGGCAGCCAGCTAAAGCTGAAAGCACTTGTACCTGCTCCCCTCTTCATTATACTTTCTGCGTAATGTAGATCGCAGAAGTGCAATAGCCTGACAATTTACTTGATTAAAAGTGACATTGTAAATATAGTCAAAGGCAATTTGTATTAGAAACTATTTTTGATAAGGAGCTTGTCATCTGTAATGTTATTAGCCTTTATGAGATGAAAGACAATGAAACCCTAATTTGCATATAATTCAGCTTAGTATTTTTTAATAAGGTTTTGTGTATTATCCAACGAAGGGTTTTGATTTGCACAGATGGAACCAAGAGCTGGAACATTTTCAAAAAATGTAAATGTAAGGTTTGTATTTTGGGCTGGTTTCACTTTTCACATCAACAGCATTCATGCAGGCGGGGAGAAGCAAAGCAGAGGGAAAAAAACCCCACCCGTGAGCTATATAATGCCCTCAGACCGTGCTCAGGTCTCCCGCTGCTTTCCCTGTATCTCTCCTGGCACAGGAGTTATTGAGCCAAGATGCAGAATGTATGTTGCTGTCCCCAAGGCTATGTTCATATCAGTCTTTTTTGGTTTGGGTTGGTTGGTTGGTTGGTTGGGTTTTTTTAAAAAAGCAAACTAAAACATGCCCCACTCCCAAAAAAACCCAAACAACCCAAAACAAATTCATGTGCATACTTCAGAGACTTAGCTATTTCAGACAACAGTCCAGGTTCTCAGCATCATCACAAAGAACTAAATATTAATCATATTCCACGTAAATATTAATCATATTCCACGTACTATTGTAGAGACTGAAAGAAGCAATATCGTCGTCTCTGAAAGTGGCACTCGTGAGGCTGTGCAGCAAGTGTCTTTCTGTTACTCCCTTATCAGATTTGCTGTGTTTATTAGTCCAAGGACATTTTTTCCCCAACTGCCAGCACTTCTAATCAAATTGGGGAATATTAAAATCAAGCTAATGGACCTGACATTGGTACTCGTGGCTGAGAAAGGCACTGCAAAATCCCTCTCTTTCTCTTTCTGCTGGGTCAGCTTGGCAGAGGTAAAAGGCATAAAACCTTCCTCCCGCCAGGAATATCAGATAATCCCGTTCCAGTTTTACACTCTGGAAGTGCACAGCATACATATATATGCTCAAGAATTCAGACGCAGATTCAAGAATGCACATCAGTAAAGAAAGAACAAATCCAGTTTTCCATGGCATAGCAGGTTACTGACTCTGGAGCAATGTATTGCATTGACTCACGTTGTTTCTCCTCTCCCTGCAAAACCAGTCTGGGAATTAATTGTATATAAATAGACAACAAACATAGAAGAAAAAACAACCAAACAAAAGAGCTCCATTCTTTATGTTGAATAGATAAGCCAGCATCTAAAAGACACTCAAGCCAACATCTAGAAGAAACTCAGGGAACAGGTCTACAAAGCAAGTGAGGAGCAGTGTGACACCTTCTCCCGGCTTTACTCACACTTCAGAAGAGGCTGTTGCTATCCCTTCGCTGTTTTCTTTAAGGGATGCCTGTCTCTCACGACTGGCAGTGTGGGATTACCCAGAGTTGTCATCAGGTGCCATTCGCATTTCTTTTGTTCCTCTGCTCTTTCCCCCTTCCTGAAGGTAGCCGGCAACTTCAGCAACGCGCCTCAGCCTGAGACCCGTCACCACCCGCCTGCTTAGCAGCAAAACGTACATGAGAAACAGAGTTTCTCCTCATTTTCCCCGTCCCTATCCTCTCCACGTGCTCCTCTCACATCAGCATTGCTCTGTGCAGGTGCCACTGGTTGGAGGGGGAATCAGGCACAAGCATGTGCAAATTTAGGTGTGAGTTTGGTAGGACGTAGGGGAATGGCAAATTCAGCAATGCAGGATTAAGGAAATAATAAAACGAGCAAATGCAGAAGACAGACTGAAAGGGGAGCAATGCCTGATGCTAAATATGTGCTTAAAGTGAGTGGGGAAAAATACAAGTATTGCTAAACAGCTGCTGCTGGACTACAAACACAGTGTGCTGTGAGAAGAGCAGTGTGCACCTCTTCAGTACGCGATTCCAACATCACCACCTGTTGTGGTCACGGAGGTTGAATTAAAACCTGAACGAGAGAGAAAATGACTGCTTAGTATGCCCAGATTCTGAGGAAGGATAATATCCAAGTCATGTCTGTTGGGCAGAGACCAGGAAAGAGAGTCTGTTGGCAAGACAGCGTTAGTTCCTCAATTACCATCCCAGGGGAGATGCCTCCAGCCTTTCGGTTGAGCAGAGCAGCCTCAAAATGTCATTGCCCGTGACTGCTGAAAGCTGCACGCTTCGCAAGCCACCCCCTGAATTTCTGCTCTAGTTGTATCTTGGGCTGGTTGCTTCCTGCCCCTGATACGAATATTGAAACCCAGCGATAACGGTCTGAGCTGCAATATATGGTGGGAATAAAGGGGATAAAGGTAGGTTAGGAGCTTGGCTGGAGGAGGGGGGAAACTGTGAGAAGCAAGGTGATGCCGGAGTAACTGGGAGTGAAGATGGTGGAGCAAAGGGAACCGAAGAGGAAATTCGGGCTGTTCACACCCTGAAAAGTGGATTGGCAGCAAAGCGGATGGCACAGGGTGAATTGATAATAGAAGACCACTGAGAGACTGGATTAATGGCTGAGCAAGGCAGCTCATTTTGGGGTTGTCACAAACACAAGATGGATAGAGCATGGAAATATTTATCAGTCAACGTATTGTTTTGGGAAATTGTGAGGGAAAGTGATAGACTATGGGAAGATAATTGATTAGAGGGGGCTGGAGAAGAGGAAGAATTGGGGTGGAAGATGCTGAGTGCCAGAACCCACCTGAGCAGTAGAAGTAGAAATTAAATTAATAGGGTTTGGAAGGAGGTGGAGTCAGAGGAAGGGATCAGAGCTATGGGAGCAGCACGGTCAGGCAAACAACAGAAAAAGAGTATTTGGGAACAAAACCAGTAATGGGTCGAATAACTGAAGATGGAAGAAGGAAAAATGGTAAATGCATGAATTGGCATGAAAATGTGGAAGGTAGAAAATGGAGGATGAATCTTGGAGGCTATAGTAGGCGAAGATTTTATCAAAAGAAGATGCACTTGGCGAAGGAGACAAGAAGCTCACTACAGAACACCTGTTTCACATCTATTTGTTTTTATTTTTTAAGAAAAACAACAAAGCAAAATGGAAAAAAAGTAAGCTTTTAAACGTCATGGCTGTTTAACAGAATGGTTGCGACATTATTTTAAGAAAATAGCATACCCTTGTAAGGGTATTTGGAGAAATCTCAAAGGAACTTGCATTGTATAGGACAGTAGCTTGACAGTCCTCATGGAGGAGAAAAAACACTCTTAATTTTAAAATATGGAATTTAAAAATGAGGAGCTGGCCCAGATTTCTAAGAGTGCCACCACACTGCAGTGCAGTATCTACTTTACGAAGAGCTGAAAAGGTTTATTCAAGGGTTATGAAAATTATGTTCCCTTTAAAGTTATTTATATTTAAACACTCAAAAATCATTAGTCACTGAAAAAAATCTTGGCTACTTTTTGTATACTACATTTTTCTTTGAGTACTTGTGTATTATGCAAAGCATACAGTGTTTCTGAGCCAAGGGCCTTTGGTATAAATTGAGTGGGTTCTAAACTAACGCAGAATTATAAACACATGTAATTTATTGCACATCTTACGCTTTCTCTCTTCCCTTCCAACCATTAGTCAGAAAAAAAATCTAAAACACTGAGGATTGTGTGCTCCGGAGTTGGGCAGGGGAGGACTCGGGACTCCTGCGTGAAAAGGTCTCTTGCATTTCCACAATTCCCGGGTTGTGTTTGCCGGCAGCGGTACGGGGCATCTGGACCTCTGATCCTTACGGAGCCAGAAACTTTGAAGGCGGTGAATGAATTCCTATCTGCTGGAAAATCGTGCCCATTCTCACTTCATGAATCTACAGCAGACAGCGAGTTCCTTCACGGCGTTTCTGTTTATTCCATATATAATAAGGCTCTGTTGATTTTTGAAGCTCCCGTTTATGAAGCCAGAGCATAACAAGATCCTTCTTGTAGCTTAGATCCTCCCTCTCAAAAGAGCGTGTCGTTTGCACAGGAAACCCCGCAAAGGGAAAATAAGTGTCTCCCAAATTAGTACCTGCGGAGGGAGAACTGCTGATCCTCGGCAGGAGCTCTGCAGCCTCAGCCAAAGTCTGAGCGCGTCGATGCGGGCACGGGGGTGGTTTGGGCTGATGGGGCTTTTTTTTGTGGTTTTGGTTGTTTTTTTTCTTTTTCTGTCAGCTGCACTATCCTTCCATTTCACAGCCTGTGAAGTGGCACAGAGTAAATATTATCCAGTAGTGCTAGGCAGGAAATAAGAAGAAAAATCAAGAAACACACCCGTTTATAAAACGTAGCAGGGGGAGCACGGGCTTGTGGCACTGCTGCGCGGTGGGGCTGTGCCTTCAGACCTTCTCAGCCCCTCAAAACGCCCTCCTGCTCCTCGCAACGAAGGTTCGGTTCGGGAGTTAATGCACCGCTCGTGCATACACCCAGATGGAAACGCAGTACGTTTTGATAACCATATGGTGCGACGTGAAAGACAGTCAGGGATAAAGATTATAACAACCCAGAAATTAATTTAGTGTTGAGCTTGATCTAGATCCCACTAAAACCCAACGTGAGCTTCCTCGGCGGTGGTGGGGTCAGGTCTTTCTGTGCTCTTTGTGTGTCACTTAAGGTTATTTTTCAAAGGTCAGCATAGCTGAGCATAAATAATAGATAGCCTTGAAGCATTGTCTGCCTTTAAATCTGCCTCCAAATCACCTTTTGGGATTTCAAGGGTTTTTTTTTTTACTGGTTTGCTCTACTTAAAACAATAATTAGATAATGCTCCACTTGCGATTGTAATTTGTGCTGGCAGATAACGAATGGTGAAGTGTTCCTCTGCGAGTGACCAGGTGAGACCGATCGTATATCTCCTGAAGTGAAAATACAGCATTTAAATATAAGATAAAGTACAGCAGATTATAGACGGGCTGTGATTTTAGGGCAGTCTGTACCCTTTGCAACCGGGAAAATAGCTTTGGTTCCCTAGAAAGCAGGTAATTTTTCCCTAGGTTTTGGAATACCAGCCATTTCCAGATGACTTTGGATCCTTCCTGAGAGCAAGGTGTGGTGGTAAAAGCACAGGCCCTTAAAGACAAAAGACAGGAGCGTCGCACAGGTGAAAGCAATTGCCAATAAAGAAGCATTAGCTGAGTAAATATTACCACCCAGCTCCACTTAATTAAATGCTTTGCTAAACACATGCAAGTACTTTTATAGACACTAAATATGCAGGGGAATGCCAACCGACCTACTGGCTTTTTATTGAGTATTTCCTGTTTTCTGGGCTGAAGTGTGTGAACAGAGCTGCTTTGTGGCGCGTCCCGGGGACGGGGCGAGCGCCGGCGCTCACCGCCCAACCGCCGGCGCTGCTCCCAACCCGGCGCGGGAAAAGCGCCGCGAGGGTGGAGCGAAATGGGGATGGGCGCTCCACCCGGCCCTCAGCAACACCTTCCACCGACTTTTACGGATGGCATCACACTTTCTGTGCTGCTGCGTGGGTCTGGGGTCAAAGCTAGGGGTGTCTGCCCATTCCTCTCTCCGGAGCGCTGCAGCTCCCGCTAATAGGCAACCTGGTCTGGTGGGAGGTGTCCCTGCCTATGGCAGGGGGGTTGGAACTCGATGATCTTCAAGGTCCTTTCCAACCTAAACCATTCTATGATTCTATGATTCTATGATAATAGTCGGTATCTCCCGACTTACCAGCTCATCCCCTCGAGTGTTGCAGAGCATCAGCCTTTCCCTGCGAGAGGAACACCCGGAGGGCTGAGTTTGGGTCCTGCCGTGCTGTCTCTGGGGTTGCAGCGTTGGTCGCGGTGACCGCGGCGCTGCCTTTTACCTGGAATACCTCTTGGACACAGGCTCCCCCTTTGTTTTTGCCTCCTCGCCCTGTCTGCCCAGTCTGCTCCCAGCAGGGCAGCGGGTCGAGCCCCCGGAAAGGGTTGCCTTGGACGGGAGCCAGCTTTTTGACTAAGGAAGATCGATTTAAATGGATGTTCATCAGAGTTTAATGATCCTTGTTAGCTCTGCGCCGGGGGCGAGATCGTCTCCTGACGCCTCTGCGGGTGTCATCACCAGGCGGAGGTAAAAGACGGCAGGAGAGATCCTCAGTCCCAGTGGAGTTTGGGGACTGACACCCCGTCCCTGTTATTAACCACAGTTCACCATTGTGACATGCAGACAGATTGCCGCCTTTCCCGCATTTCTGACATGCGGTGTTCGGAAGGTCATTGGTTATTCTTTTCCCCAAAGGGGCTTCAAGTTTTATTATGGGCATTTGTTGTTCCTGAGGATCTCCAGATTTTATTACAGATGCTGGTAATCAACCTGCACGCTATCTTCTGGCTCAGTAACTAGCGGGGTTTGCTCAGGCTGCCTGTTTTCGGAGAGCAGACAGTGTGCCTACCGCCCAAACCACACAAACCAACTCGTTCCCAGTGGGATCGGACCCTGCATTTCGGGGAGTCATTTTCTGCAGCGACTTCAGTTTTCCGTGGAGACTCATTAATGCACATTTTGAAAACCTGCACAGATGCCTGAACAGGAACCTCAGAAAATCCAACGTTTCGTTTTGTACTTGGTGTGACTTGACTTTTTGTCGTATATGATAAGGTGGTGAGACTAATTGCTGTCAGAGTTGAATTCATCGGAGTTCTGCAAAACATACAGATTTGTTGTAGTGTGGCAGTGGAAGATGTTTTGCTCCGCGTGCAAGCGCTCACACATTCAGGTCTCATCAAATTCAGAATTGGTGCTCCTCTTGAACCTGTAAACTTTTCAAAGCTATTAATTTTTTCTGATTACATATCTATACACCAGGATCGTGGTCCGTCGTGCTCGCCTTTCTGCGCCAGGGGGTGTTCCAAAGGGCGTGAGTATAGAAATGGTCCATAGGATCTGAGCACCGAAATGACTTTCTTTGAAATCTCTACCTCTCACCTTCTCCAGGTTTTTTGTACATCTGGGTAAAAGAAAGGAGGTATNTTTTTTTTTTTTTTTTTTTAAATCAACAGTTGCAAGTGATTTGCTCTGATTAGGCTCTCAAGAGGGCTTTATGTTACAAGATTGCTGGATTTAAAACAGCGGATGAATTTTCTGTGCCACTTAATCCCAGCAGAGTTCACATTTTGCTTTCTAATCCTGAAAGACCCTTTCTCCCTCCCGAACCTCTGCCGTCGCTCCTCCTGCTGCGACGGCGATCTACGCACCGGCTGGGAACTGCTGGGACTTTGCAGGACCGCGGGTGGTATTTTTGGATCGTTACGCCCAACCTTCATTCTTCTGGGGTGAATACATCAAAATTCCCCATCGTTAGTGGCGGGTGGGATTTTCAGCTGTCGCGTCCGAAGCGGCGAGGGTCGGGGGGGCTGCGTGGGCGCGGGGCTGCCCGGCGGCGCGCTGCCTTTGCCGCGGGGTTACGGCACGAAGCGCAACCGGGTGAAGGGCGGAGGAGAAAGCAGAAGTGCCCAGAGCAAACTGCCCGGGGCAGAAGCAGGAGGAGGTTTCCCTGCGGTTTGCAGGTTTATGGCGGGGGTCGTTGTGGTCCCGGGAGCGGGTCGAGGTACTCGGTAGTTTTGTACCCTGCCCTCCACCCGGCTCAAATAACGCCCGTGGGCCCTGTGTGGTGTTTGGTCAGGGAAAGCAGGACTTCCAACTTGCAGCCTCTAAAGTCCTTTAAGATGTGACAAGCGATGGTGTGCGACGACTCACACCGGGCGGCTCCAGGCGGGTGTGACATCTCTTGATGAATGAAAGGCATTAAGAAACGTCTCCTGCCCTTTGAAGACAAAAGCAAGAGATTTCACTTAGCTTAAGCACAACATAATGGGGTTGTTATTCCCAGAGATTACCCTCAAAATATGCCTTTTAGATGGTTTGAAAGCGCACTGCAGAAAAGTCACCCAAAATGGCTCGGTAATAAACAGGCGTTTCTCATCCTGCACCAGAACAGGGAGGCTTAATTTCTCGGAGGTTAAATAGCAGCGTTAGAGATGAGCTACTCTGTGATTTTGGTTGCAGGGTGAATGAATTTCCAAATATATTTCTACCGAGGAAGAGCTATCTCACCATTACTGATAAATAAATGCAAATGTTAGAGTCATAATCTTCTTTAACCAAATAATGCACAATAATTAAGTTTTAAATTATTGATGTTATAAAAGGCAAAACAGCCGCTAGGCACAGGAGTTTCCATGACTTCAGTACCGAATAATGAAAGCTCCTTTTTTCCCCCTTTTGTCGAGTGCATTATTAAAATGCAATTCTTCTTTTTTTTTNTTTTTTTTTTTCTCTTTTGAACTTTGAAGTCTATTTAAGCAAGGCCATTGGGGAAAAGTTAATTAAATTGGGCGAGTTAGCTGGCATATTTACCATTGCAGGGGACATGCTGTATTTTCGCAGTGAGAGGTGAATTGAGTTTGCACTCAGAAGAGTCACCTGTGCAAAGTCAGCCCCAAACAGCAGCGCACCGCAGAGGCAAACGTTGGTCACTGAAAAGCAGGTGCATGGCTACAGAGGTTTATATTTTAATTCCATCTTTAAGACTAGTCGGTCTTTTTGTATATGGATAAATAGCTCTGAGAAGCCCGCTTGGGTTGCTCTGTGGGATAGCATTTCCCGTACGAGGAAAAAGAGATGGTTTGGGGTATGGGGGATTTTTTGTTTAGCACAGAAAAACTGTAACGAGGCTCCAGAACTGGAAGCTGAGAGCACACAAACTCAACCCAAATTAGACGCTGTAATTATGCAACCGAGGACAGAAGAAAGGTCTTAACTCTCCATCTCTAAGTGTCTTCGTGTCTGTAACACAGGAGTCCAGACTGGGTGATCAAATGGTCCCCAGGGGCGGCGACCAGGACACGTGTGGGGCGGGAGTGATGTGGGGCGGGAGGAATGTGGGGCATCCAGAGAGGAGCAATATTTTAAGATTTATGGTGCAAAACCACGGAGTTTGTGGCAGCCTGAGAATCATAGAATCATAGAATCATAGAATTAGTGAGGTTGGAAGGGACCTTTAAGATCATCAAGTCCAACCGTTAACCTACCCTGAAGAAAAAAAAAAAAACAAACCCACA
>VUYV01000165.1:1286968-1304520 GCA_008711295.1 Anarhynchus alexandrinus | reverse complement strand
ATGTCCCTAAGCACCTCATCTACCCTTTTCTTAAACACCTCCAGGGATGGTGAATCCACCACCTCTCTGGGCAGCCTATTCCAATGTTTAATAACCCTTTCAGTGAAAAAATACTTCCTAATATCCAATCTAAATCTGTCCTGACCACCTGAGAAGGTGGGATGTGGGACGGAGCGTGATGGCAGGGCTGCAGCACCGTCTCTACGGATGCTTTTTCGCAGACCTGCAAACGTGCTGCTGCGCGTCGCGGCAGCACCGCTCCGCCTTTGGCAGGATCCGGCCTCCGGTACGGACCGCCGGCTCTCCAATGGCCGCAAGGCTCAGCGCCCGCAGGCAGCGGGCACAGCTATAGATCTCTCACGAGAAATGAGTAACGCGTTGGGAATCTTTGACAAGTTTAATTTAGTAACTGTGCCACAACCTCGATGGGGGTTTTGTCTGTTGGAGGCTTGTTTATTTTTCCTTTAATTTTTTTTCATAAGTCTGCTAAATTATTTAGGGGCTGAATTTTAAAATTAGAAGATGCGGCACTAAGAAAGCGATGAATATTTTATGAGGGGTTCTGGGATTTCGTGGTATCGAAATACACGTTGCAGCCTTGGAGACTCCGGCACGGAGCCACACGAGCCACTCACTGCCCCCGCCCGAGCCGCGGTGCCCATCGCAGCCGCAGCGGGAGCAGGGGGGTCCCTTGGTCCCCCGGGGCAGGGGGGAGCCCCGTGTTCCCCGAGGAGCCCAACCGCTGACCCACCTCGTGTCAGGTCTCCGTAGCTTTCCTTTTGGGTGGAAAATGGGAAAACAGTATTTTGTATCAGTGGAGGTCCTATATATTTGGGGAGTGATTTTTCGGGGGCGAATGCGGGGCTCGTGTCATGTACACGAGGGGCGAGGCGAGGGGAGCTGCAAAAGCCCTTTGAGAGGGCTCCGCGCGGCACCGTGGGGTCAGCGGCCGCGGGGGCTCGGGGGGAGCAGGAGCCTGGGCAGAAGCGGGAAGCACGGGCTGGTGGGGACGAATCTTGGGAGGTTTCTCTGCACAGAGGGGAGCAGCAGGAATGAAACACCCGAGCCTTTCTGGAGGGCGACCGGCAGGCGCCCTGGAGGGGGTCGTTCGAGGCGGCTGCCGCACAGCGAGGTGGGACCGCACCTCGGCGGATCCCTCAGCGACCTTTCAAGTCAGAGGAGATCTGCAACGAGTACTAATGGCCACAGTCAGGCTTTCTCCAGAGTAATTTACCCGTGTCTAAACGTATGTAAAATAAGTTCTGATGACACTTTTTCTTATGAATTAGCCGGTCTTGCTGACACAAATCAGGAACTCAATACAATATTCAGCAAGCGCATTAAATCTCCTTCTAACGTGCAGCATGCTGAGACACTCCGCGTTATTACCTTAAAGTACCAGAAGCTGGAGGAATGCCAGCTTCTCCCCTCTGATGGCAACAACAATGACACAGGCAGAAATAATTAGCTCTCTGCTACACGGCCGGCATGGATGATGCTGTTCTTCAAAGCCCGTTTCTGTCCCTTTAGCTGCTCTGCAGAAATCCTTGATAATTAATCGGCTCTTGGTGACACTGCAACACTAATAAATCCTCAAGAGTTGCGTTGAATGCGTTGTGCAGACCTCGGTGTTGCCCAGAGGGTTGTGCCGCGGCCTGAGCCCGCGCTGGGGTACCAGCATCGCCCCGCGGGGGCCGAAGGGGCTCGGGGGACACGATCTGCCCGTCCGCGCAGTGTCAGAGCAAGTCCTTGCCCCTCGACCTGAGAAAGCAAGAGCACTTTGGGGTTCCTACGGTCGTTGACCACGATAGTTGAGAATAAAACATTCTCTGGCAAAGAGAGCCTCTCCTGATTCAGTGGATTTTTAAAGGAGCTGAATTATCACCCCAAAACACAAACTGAAACTTTTTCTCTTGAAGTTTACAAAAACCTGACTATTTTTTATTTAATTCCCTGTTTCGCTATTACACACATCTGCCTTTCCTGCTTTGTTTGACCCAAGCAGGAGACGCTCGGCTCTGGGCAAGGCTGGTCTTGGTGGGACGCCCTGGCAAGAAGCTGTGGCATCTGCGGGGCGCTGCCCTGCGAGAGCGCGCCGCTGCCCAGCAGGCGCTGCGGGCTGACTGCGCACCTTCTTCTCTTCTTTTCTTTTTTTTTCAGGAATGGGTCCTTCAGGTAACACTCATGAAAGTTCTGCTCTGAAGGTCCAATTCTGGAAAGAGAGAAGGGTTTCTTGCTGAGATGACTTCACTGAGTGCGTGTGTGCTGGGACAGGCAAGCTGGGGGCGAGAGGGCACCTCAGGCTTCCCCAAGCATGTCTTTGCGTAGCTGAGGCTGTTCGTGGGAATCCTTCAGTACTTCACCCCACAAATCAAAGCACCGTTCATCAAATCATCAAATCAAAGCATCGTTTCGGAGCACCACAAAACAATTCCCTTGACCATATCAGGAGTTAATTTTTTCCCACCAAATTATGTTGCCGTTATGATCTGTGCCAGAGAATAATGTATTCCTCCATCGCAATGCTGGAGATGCTTTCTCGCTTTTCCAGCATCAATTTCTCCCGCTATTGGCACATACTGGAACAAAGAGCAGGAAACGGTTTCCAACGTGTCCATCCTACTGACACGGATTGTAATGAGAGTAGAAAGTGGGCCAACATTAGCTCTCATCGTGTCAGTAGCAGAAGCCTAAGTGCCAAGCCGTTTTAATTAATTATGTGCTAATAGTCTCTGGGCTGATGCAGCGTTCAGCATACTCCGTGTGTACAAGTTATACTCATCAGTTCCATTTCTCCTTTTTGAATAAAAATTAGCAGTAATCCTTCAATTCTGTGGAAGCCTTCTGTTGCCATCCAAAAGTCAATGCAGCATTCAGGCTTCATATGCACTTTACCATTCCCTCGGGCCACTGTTTAGATGCCATTTTTAGGAAAGTTAAACACCGTTAGTATCCCGTGTCCTGCGTTGGCACAGCAAGGTCACTCCAGAGCTGCCACGGGTGAGGGTTACAACTACTTTGGGGCTCTGGGCAGCCAAAACAGCAGAAGCACGATGGCAAATAAGATCCTAAGAGCCAGAAATTCATAAGAAAGATTTTTATTTTGGTGTATACACTTGGCAGTTTGGGTTGTTTTTTTTTAATGGCTTCTCTTTCCCTGTGGAACAGCTCTTGGTCTCTTGGCCGTAGACTGATGGGAAGTGCCTTGTTGCAGTGAATGGAGGGATGTCCTCTGTGGACCTTTTTCACTGTGAAACCAAATATTTCAGAAGTGCCTGGACTGATCTGGGCAACTCTTAGTATGATTAAATATAGAATTGGAGGGAAAGCAAAATCTGCACATGGTGCTGTGGCAAAGTCCCTGGAATTGGTGATTTCTCTGGTAGCAAACCGTCCTGGAGGAAGGCAACTCACAATTCAGGGCTGATTTGGAAGGATTTGGGAATTCGCTGTCTGGCTTCTGTTGTAATTGTTGTTTAGCTGTAAATACTCCCTCAACCCGGAGTGGATGGCAAATATCAAAATCAGAATAATTAAATGATTGCAAGTACTAATGACGTTCTGAAATAAGCAAAGACATTCAAACGCAATAGGCTTTAAGAACCACGTCAGGTCTTTACATCTATGGGATTGCAGCTTGAAAATGAGATACGCTTTTCTCGCAGCTCACCGAAGCACGGCTATTTTCAGGCTAAAATATCTCTTTTGTCCAGGCAGGAGAGCACTGTAATACTCGGGGTATTTAGCAATACAGTAAATGTACAGTAGACGTGGTTATTTTGACTATTCTCTCTCCCGCTTAGTATTTATTTTGAAAAGAGAGATCGTAGCTTTCTGTGCAGGTGCCGTAAGGTAATGTGTGCTATAACCCCATTACTAGATTATATTCATAGCTTCCTCATGCAAGATCACACGCATACAACCCAAAAATACATTCAAGCTCTTTTCTATCGGTGCGCCTACTTTTGGCTGTGAAGAACACAAAAAGGGCTCTGGTTAAAAATCTACCTTTCCGATTCACGTCTTTGTTCCATATAAAATAAAGTTTCTTCGATTTTTAACTCACACCCCTCCCTCAAAGACCGTGCTTTGTCCTCGGGGTACACAACCCCCCAGTACTTCCCTTTTCCCATGCGCACGTGGACCTTTCCATCGCGGCAGGCGCGGTGTGTGCCGACGAGACCCCGAGAAAATCACCGCCCCACTCATCGCGGGAGAGCTGTAATTCCAGTTCAGGCTGCTCTCTTCGCTGCTTGAAATGAAGATGAGTAGAGCAGGAGGCTGACTTTGGAAGTTTCTAGTGGTAAATATCCGGAGACTACTATCCCTGTCAAAAGGGATGGATGTTTCAGCAGCTAGTCAGCCAATTTCACGCTAAAATTAAAGTTGTCAGTCATCAGGTGGCCTGCTTGGTAGATAAGTGATATTACAGTTTCACATAGCCAACCTTTTTCCATTGGTCAGAATTTGATGCAGAATCCTTGCTGGCATGCCATTGACACATAAAATGTAGCAATTATTGCTAGCATTTTTATTCTCAAGGTTTTTTGGCACATCGAGCTCAGATTCCCATTTGCTTGGTTTAATACATGTAAACAATCCAATTTTTCATCAGTTCTGCTCAAGAGCTCATCAGTGACTGCATATGGGTGTAATCAAGTAAGCATCGTTTACTAAATTCAAAGCTTAGTTCTTTCGTTTCCGTCAGTTACCACTTCTTTTTAAATTTCCTAGAACAGCTCCACATTTTTAAATAGCGTTAGTCAGGATTCTTTTCTGTTTGTTTTACTCTTGCCGATATAATTTCAGTTCTTCTTTTTTTTGCTGCTTGAAGCGTAATTCTACTTTCCCCACATAATCTCTTTGCAAAGCCAGATGGACAGAAATGGTCCCATGCCACGCCGAAATGCTCCGTCTTATTTATACAAGATAAATCTTGCTTCTAAACAATTCCAAAGAACGTGTCCATTATATAATATCTACTGAATTTGTCATTCAACTCATTCTCATTTCATCTTTCATCATTCTGCAGTTTTCCTCCATACACATGTACTGGAAGAGGAGGGAAAAAATAAAAGCTGTAGAGAAGATGACGACAGGAATCTTGTGAGATGGATGAATTTGTCTACCACTGCTTTGCCCCCATGATGACAAACAGATTTTTTTTCCTCTTATCCCTGAAGTACGCAGAGCTCCCTCGGGTTAAGCAGCAGAGCTGCTGGGCGGCAGCGCTGGGGAGCGCGGAACGGCGCCTGCTGCTCCGGGTCAGGACTCCCGGCTGACTTGCTGATTTTCTGCGCATAGGATTTCATGTGTCTAAGTACTCCTGGTGTGCATCTCTGGAAATCCATCCGTGGAAAAAAACACATTTATTTCATCAGGAGAGAGAGCACTAGACATTTTGGGAACGTGTATTTGTAGCAAGTTATCTCTGGTACATATCTGGTATCTTCACTTCATTCAGGTACAGCTCTTCAAAGCCGTCTTTCAGCCGGCAGAAATCCCCAGTGTGGTGCTCAAAGACTGAGGCTTCGAGGCAGAGGCAGTAAAACCCCTCCCGCTGCAGTTGGACCTCTCAGCGGACGCCGGCATTCCGTCCTTCGCCGCGCGGTGCCCGTTGCTGCACTGTTGCGCTAATCACCCCTGCGGAGGCAGACTGCACTTTTCATTTCGTACCATGACAAAAAGCCATTAGCTCTAAGACGGCGGCTGATTTTTTGACCCCTTTGCCTCCTTTGTCTTTCAAAGCTTTTTAGCTCGGCCTCTCATGTTCCCCATGCCACCAACCAGTCATGAAGACCAACACCCGGTTTGGGCTGTGCAGCACTAACAGAGGGCACAGTCTTTCTGCCCACGCGTTCCCGCCGGCCCCCGGCGCGCGGTTGGGCACCGGAGCCTGTGCCCGGGCGGGAGGAGACGTGCTGGGGAACTTCCAAGAATTTTACTCTCTGCCACAGACACTTTCCCGCACGCCTGGGTCGGCGCTCGCCGTAATTGAAATCGTCCTGTCCTCGGTGTGCTCATCCCATCCCTTGTGGGAGCTCCTTCCCCTCCCTGCGCTTTCTGCTCGCTCGTTCGCAGCCGAGTGTCACCGCTGTGGGAAGCGGCACGCTGTCTTCCGTTTTTTTCTACCTCTTTGAACTGAAATATTAAACCTTTTCCCCCATAGGCCTCCTTATTTCTCCCATTTACTGCATAAATGCTGCATAAAATGCCGGGATCTCCTTCATCTGGACCCAAGCGCTTTGTGGTGACTGTTAAGAGATATCTTACAAATAACAAATTAGCCGTTGTATTGCAATGGCAGAGACTTCTGCAGGTTCCCTTTTTTCCCCTGCCTGGGACAGTGTCTCCCCATTTTTTACTGATCTTCTTAACTTCCAGGTGCTTGAAATTCTGCTTCCAACAGCACAACTTAGAAACTGGGTTAGAAAAAGAACACCGGTTCCTCCTGTCCTGTAGGATCAGACTCTTCAGCTTATTTTGATCGTTCTTCGTTTATTTGTCTCACCATATTTCCTCATTCAATATTACCCTTCGCATGTTTTATTTGCCGGGCTGCTGGGCAGGACTGCCATTTCAAGGTTCCCTTTCCATAGCAGGCGGGAAATTATGCTCCCTCCACAACGTTCGGAGTTTCCAGCTCCGAAAGGTCATCTGTAGGAAAAGTCTGTGTGAGGAAGTACGGTAACGGTGTGGAAAGGATGGGCTAAGTCAGCGCCACTGGGTCACGGCGGGCACACAAGAATAGCCATCCCTGCTGGTTTTCGGAGGGAGGAGAGACATCCCCTAGCTCGTGAGTTTCCGTATTAAGCAAGAGCAGTGTCGCGTCGATTAGCAGAAGTACCAAACGAGCCTGTACTTTTCAAATTACTCATTTTCACCAGTCAGTCCTGAGGCCCTGATTCAGCAATAAAGCTGAAAGCGTTCTCCCCCAGCAAACCTCACCCTCCCGGTTACGACACGGGCACCTCGAGAGCGCAGCTCTATCACGTGCCTGCATTTGCTGTCATGATTAAAGAAAACAACCCGGTCCCTTTTGACTGCTTCTTAAAATAACTTCAGAAGGCTTTTTCCACGGAGAGTTTCCTGTGGGTTCACACCACAGCCGAAGAGCAATGTGTTTTAAGAGTCCTCATCTCAGAGGTGTGGCCACGATGCAGCATTATAGCCATGACAGAGCCTTTACTGTAACGTCCCAGGGGTCGGGTTGAAAACCCTGGTTTGCTTCTTCAATCCTATGTTTATTACTTGATAACAAAGCATTTTTGAGCAGTTTTTCATTGCAGTGATTTGTTACTTAAGCGATTGTCCAGATAGTTAATGCAGCTTGAGTGTAATATTAAGGAAAAAACGTGCAGTCTGCAGAGCAATATGGTTGAAAATCCTTCTGCAGTAAGACACGAACATAGCGTTTATAAGATGGGATGAGCCAGTCGTGTAAAAATGGTGCTGTAAATGTAGAAAACTACCATTCCTTTATGCTGTTTCCTTCCCAGTCATTATTTATGCACCTGTTGTCTTAGACTGCAGTTATTTGTTTAGTAACTGTATAGATTAGTAATGTAGTTGTAAAAGTACCTTCATCTGTACAGACTGATCGGCTTGGATCCAGTACAGAGCGAAAACAGCTTTATCTATTTATACTATCTTATACCAATAGGCCAGGGCAGACATTTTTTTTTGTCCTCCCTCATCTTTAGCTATGGAAAAACGTCGATTAGTCAGAGGAGGTGGTGAACAGCGCAGTGGAAAGTTCTTACGAGTAAACGCTGGAAAAAACCGTGACCTTAACACAAGAGAAGTGGGATGCATTAGGCACCCTGTAAATACTTTGGGTTTACAGCTGCTAAAAGGGTGGAAGAACAGATTGCAGTCCCTGAGCTAAAGCACTGCCATGGCCAAAATTGCTCAGGAAAGCAGTAAGTGAAAGACCTTCCCTTAAATACCCTAAACAGCGTCTCGGGGGTGATAGGAAGAGGCAGGAGAGGGCTGTGGCTGCTGCCTGTGTGGCCGTGGCTGTGGCTGTGAGCTGCACGGCCAGTGGGCGGCCACACGCAAAAGCTGTTGAGATGCTCGGGACCAGAAGGAGTTCTTGCAGCATGGACAATGGGTAAACAACGTTAAAGGGCGTCAACGCATTAATACAGAGTGGGTTTCTTCTCTGCGTTTCAGATGTGGCGGTGTAAGGTGGACCCCCCCCAGCCGTGAACGCCACGGGGCAGCGCTGGCTGAGCTCTCTGAATGGGTAGGTGAGAATCCATAGCTCAGCGGTGGGAACTGCGGCACTTCTGGTCTTATCAGGTGCCCACAAAAACCTGCCCTCTTCCTGTGCGGAGGGCTGCATTGTCCGTAGCCGAGCGTGTGAGGAGGAGAGAGGCTGTTTACTCCATGGAGTTGAAAACTGTGATTGTCGTTACTGCTTTGTGTCACAAAAAGGACAGAGAATTGTTTCCAAAGACTGTGTTAGAGCTGTGGTTTGATCACACTGATAGTTGGGGCTTTAAAAGCCATTGGCATTAGCAATTACTCATAGTTGCTTGAACTTCTTTGAAAAACTTTTTCTTGCCTCACACAGTTTGTTGAGCAAGAAGGCTGTTCTCTGCTGGATCTCTCCGTCTGAAAAGCTCTCCTCTCTTCTGAAGTTTTCTAAGTAACGTTTCAGATGGAGGAGACAAAAATAAGCAAAAAGGGGCAGTGATTTGTTTGTTTTATTAAAAAGTTTAAATTCAAGTTAAGCACCTTTTTATGTACAAAATGAAACTTCTTGGTAGATATGGACCAAGACTTTTTGTTTGCTCGTTTTTTGGATTTTTTATCTTATTTGCCAAAGCGAGTTGACATTATGAAGTTGCATCTTGACTTTGACAGAAAAACTGCCTCCTGCCCCAACCTGGCTATTATCTCAATATGATGATAAGGTTTTCATGTCATTCCGTTCTTTGAGAAACGAGTGTCAGCTCACTTTGACTTACCACCGAGTCAAAATACCGCTTCACTTCAGAAGAAATCTGCCCAGAGCCACAGACACGGACGCTGCGAGTTGAGCACAGGGACCCCGCTGTGCTCCGTCAAGTTCTGATCTTACAGCAGCAGCGACGTGCCCGTGTTAGCAGAGACCAGATAATTCCTCAGCATCTGATCTGCGTCTCTCTCTAAGATCTCTTGCTATGTAATTTAAGAAATGAATTATTTTTCATGAGCCAAAAAAAGAATTTCAAACAGGAATTTTGAGTTCTGTGATTTTAAAACTTAAAAAAAAAAAAGAAAAAAACAACCAATCCACAAACACCCAAACCAACTTTTCTTCCTGGTTCCAATTAAGAGCGCAAATAACTCTCTTGAACGGGACTTTCCCGGGTCGGTGTTTCTGTCTCAAGTGAATTCCCCCATTGGTGCCTCCCCGCCGTTGCCGACCCTTGGCGGAGGACGGCGCTGATGCAGGACAGCTCCTACACCCTAGGATGGCTCCTCACTTGGGGGCCATCTCCCGCCGTCACACGGGATCGCTCCCGCCCTGCCTGACGCGCAGCCCCCTGCCACCACGCACGCAGCCCGCTGCCCGCCGGCCCGGTCAGCCTCCGCGCGCGCGCGCGGCCGTGCGGGGGGCGCCGAACTCCGCCGACCCGCCGCTGCGGTTCGCAGAGCGGCCTCTCTCCCCGGCGCTGCCCGGCGCCACTTCCCAGAAATCAGATCAAATAAAAGCTCAATTGTTTTGCAGTGAATTGCAGCGAGGCAGCGCTGTCAGTTTAATTAGCTCTTAACTCCAGACTCGAAGACTCTAATAAAGGTGCTCGGGAGCAGACGGTTAGCGGAAATAAAACAAACGACGGCAGAGTTGTTCCTAGCAGGGCTGAGGTGATGTTCTCCACAAGGGAACGACGCGCGGGGAACGTCTCTGCGACGCACCGAGCTGTGCGATCCGGAGCACAGAGAGTGGGGAAATCGGCTGGGGAAGGTCACACGCGTTGAGTTGGGCCTCGTACAAGTTACTTCGGGGGAAACTTCCTCCCGCACAAAAGATTTGCTTAGGCTGGAACACAACATAAGCCTTACTTTTCACTGGTTTTAGTGGATTTTGACAACAGAGACCCTGTGCTGGCCTGTTAAACCATGTCAGATATAATCTTTAAGGATTTTAAAGGAAAGATTCCTAGAGGCACGTCCCGGATAATAACAAATCTCTCCAGAGGGCTTGAATCTGCAGAAGAGGAATCGACTAAAACCACCAAGTTCATGGTTGCTTACTTATTGACCACAGCCCATGGGCAGCTTCAGCCCCTGCTGTAGCCTGGGAAGGTGGGAATGAAGGTGGGAATTTAATTTCTCTGACAACTCTGTCGCTGTCACAGTTTCTTCATAGCTGATGCAAATCTGAGCCACGGGCAGTGTGACTGTGAGGGTGACCGACCACTGGCCCAGGTTGCCCAGGGAGGTTGTGGCCTCTCCATCCTTGGAGATATTCAAAAGCCGTCTGGACACAGTCCTGGGCAACTGCCTCTGGGTGGCTCTGCTGGAGCAGGGGGGATGGACTAGATGACCTCCAGCGGTCCCTTCCAACCTCAGCCATTCTGTGATTCTGTGGACCGGAGCAGCGTTGAGTGCAGAACAGGCTCAGAAATCCCTCTTCACTCCTGTACTAATGAGCTGCTCTGTTCAGTGCCCATCTCCTGAAGTGGATCTGCTTTTAGATGGAAAGTCTTGACCATAAGTGACCATCATGCTGGCAGGCGGGTGGTTTTGGGAAGTACAAATAAATGTGGCTCCAAAGGAAAAGAGTCTTACTCTACTTTTACCTCTCTTCTTTCTCCCCATAGGTAATGCGTGAGGTGTATCCCGCCAACTGGTCACCTCCGTGGATGTCAGAAGAGGGTGAATAATTAGGAATTTTTGATTCATGTTATACCTTTTCTCTCCCCTGGCCACCTGAAATTCTACTGAGCAGATGATAACTTCCCTGGGAATGAGTCATCATAGCAAACCCTTCTGTGAACAGTTTTTGGGCAGTAGCTTATGGCACGTAGATCATTTACAGTGTTTGTTGTTCAAGATTGTAACTGTTTTTATTGGGCCTTTCAGACTTGGGCAATACTATGACGCCCTCACTGGAAGGACAGTAAATAAATAAATCAGACGTTTACCATGATGAATCAACCATTATGACTTTTAAAAACTTTGTTTTCTGAAAGTATTTGCTCTCTTTGCTTGAAACATATTGTTCATGCCAACACATTTGCTAAGAGGTTTGCAAAAAAAAACCAAAGACAAAACAGATACAAAGGAGGAGACACATATGTTTTAAAATGGAAGAGTCATTTTTCTAAAAACATTTGTATGTTTGTCAAAGTCTCCAAATATGAGCAGTTTTTTCATTTCACTGAGACAGACTTGCAGCCCAACTACACTTGATGTGAATTAGTAAGAAAGACCCTCCAAAATCTGCTGCTACAGGAGAAAAAACATGTTGCTGTATCCAAAACATCCAGAGGGGAATTATGCAAAGAGATTACTCATCACCGGAGCAAAGTCTTAATTTCAAGTTTCCAGCACTGATTCACGTCTGGGGCACAGCACCAACTTCTCTCCCTCTGCGCGTTCCCTTTTGCCTCCTCTGCGACCGATGTTGGCTGAGTCTCCACTCTGGTCTGACCCATGGAGAATATGTGCGCACCTGCGAATTGCAAGAGCACGGAGCGGGTCGCAGCGTGTCCCGTAACACCAGCCCAGGCTGGCGACCAGCGAGGTGAGCCCGGAGTCAGGAGCTGGACCATACGCTCACCCGTCAGCTGTGGCTTTAGTTGGCCGTACTCGTAACGGCATCTATCTGCCTGGCTGGGAGTAAGCTAAACGCCGTCTGAATTCCTGCATAAACGGAGGTGATTCAGGATTGCTCTCTGTCACAAACCTACTGTGAACTTTCAAATATTGACTGACAGCGCCCATTTCTGGAACATGTAATAAAAGTTGTAATTAAAAAAAAAAATATTGCTTTTACCTTTGTGGTTGCAGAGAGAAGTCTGAAACTGTAACATGGGGGTACGTGGATGGCTGAGAAACTGAGAAATAGTAATAAAAAAATCAAATTAAAGGAACCACGGGCTGTGTTAGTCTTAAAAATTTCATGACTTCAAAAGAAATTTGGGGATGGTCAAACTCTTGAAGCAGAGGTCACTGCCTCTACTCGTTTGCCTTTCTGGCAGTTGGTGTTGACAACAAGCTCATAAAGTTGTACGTAATTTTAGAAAAACAAGCAAAACATAACTTAGTACATTCCGCAGCTTCCATTGATTATTTCTGGGCTTGAAAACCAGTTATAAAGGAGTTAATGCAGTTGGTGCAGAGGGGAGTCCACTGCCCGCGCCTGGTGCTGCTGGAACCGCTGGGCTGTCCCTCGCCGGGACTGGGCTGACTCACCTCGCTCTGGAGACGGAGAGTTTCCCATCTTTATTGCCTCCCGCCCGCGTTTAACTGTCGGCGCGCGGCTCCGTGAGCTGCTCCGGGAATCCCCTTCCCCATCGCGGCCCCGGCGGGTGGCACCGACCGGGCTTCGGGCGTTCTTCTCCCCCTGCTCGGCCTGGTGCCGGCAGCAGCCCGGGACCCCCAGGCGCGGCGTGGGGGCACCCGCGGGGACATGGCACTGAGCCACACGCACGGACGGGCAGAGCAAAACCCCCGCGGGGAACGGTGTTCCACTGCCTGGGCCGCCCACGGGCTGGAAAAGAGAGTTCATTTAGGGGGGGGGAAAGGAAAAACCAATAAAAGGTGGGTGTCCTAATCCCCCCCAGCAGGCTGGAAGGGGTTCCCCGGGGGCCGGGACACGCTGCTGCCTTGGGGAGGGCTGTGCTCTGTGGAGCAGAGCTTGTCCCTACGTGCGGTCGGGGCCCGGACACCCTGGGACAGGAACGGCGGCGGGGAGAAAAGAGAAAGAAAGTGAAATACAGGAAAACAAAACTGAGAAAGGAAACTCGGAGGGGGAGAAACGAGGGCAGCGCTGTCAGGGACGGGCGACCCAGAGACATCCGTCTTCCCCGTGCGGGTCGGAGGGGATCTGATTCCACGCGAGGTGGTTAATAGCAAAGTCTGTGCACTCTGTCCCGTGTCCTCTAACCGTATACGGGACCTGCAGCTCCACCGCTCGTGTTTGGGGCTGTCAGCCCAAGGGGCTTCCACTTCCCACCCATCACCGCCCAAGCGAGCGGCTGGGAAGCTGTGGAGCACGAAGCAATGCCACTGGGGCTGCCATCGCTCCTGTTTTCCCTTCCATGAGCTCCAGAGGAGTGACGCAATGTGAGGGGAGGAGGGGGGAACCGGGCTGCCGGGACACCTCATCCCGGCTGTGACATACCCTCCTCAAAGGCAGCTGACGGATGAGGCTTCAGCTGGGGCGCTCCGCGTGAGCAGCGTTTTGATTGGGAGAATGGTTTGGGGGTTTTATTGAATAGCAAAAAAAGAAAAAAAAAACAACCCAACTTTGATTTTTCTGCTGTGCTGTAGAAGCATTTCGGAGAAGAGGAGTGGGGCTGCACCAGACCGCAGAGAGACACTGCGCACACACTCCGCGTGGGTCGGGGCAGCACGTGCCTTTCTCTCCTGCATTGGTGCAATGGGCCATTTCACCTGCTTTTTGGGAAACAGCAGGGGGTTTCTTTTCCCTGGTTATGTGAATAGTTAGATCTGTTTCAGTATTTACAAGAGATTGCTAAACGCTTCAATTTCAGGAGAGCCGGCTCACCTGGGGCAATGCCCGAGTGGGACACAGCCGTGTGGGTGGGAGAGAGGAGCCCCACTCAGGTCTGTACCAAAGACTTCCTCAGCCTCCTTGAGAGGAGTTCATCAGGCGCTTAAATGTCCTCAGGTGGCCTCTGACATGCTCAAAGCTCAGACCCAGCTGCCTCAGGTCCTCCCTTTGCCCTTCAGCCAACCCGTGCTCTGCCTGTTTGCAGCCAGGCTGGAGGAGAGCAGGTGGTGGTGGTGGTGGTGGTGGTGGTGCAGTGCTGGATCAGAACCAGTACTTTGCAGAAATTGTGTCTTTGTTTTCAAGGTGTTGGCAGAGGCTGTGAAGTGCGATGGTGCATAAGGTAAGAGCGATATTGCCGGTATATTTGGGTTTATTTTGTTACAGACTCTGCTCTGTGTGTTGCTGGAGGGCGAGCTAAGGAACAGAAAAAGTAATGATAACTTTAAAAATTATTTCCATGGAAATTACTGTGCATTTCTTGGTTTTATGCTGCTTTCTCTTGGCTCTATGCTTCTGAGGTTTTGTGTTGTGGCACCAGGCCCCTCGTCCCGCTGTGTGAGACTGAGAGCCATGACTGTGCTTACAGCCTTCTCGATGCAGTATGACCTACAGGGCTCAGTTTTGAAGAGCCTCTATTGATTTGTCACTTAGGAGAGACACGATAAGCTCTCCTTCTTACTGGTGGAGACCTTTGTGGATCTCCAGCCTCAGCGCGGCATCTGCTCTGGTCACGTCTTCTGCAGAAAGGCAAAAGTTGAACATCTTTTTGGAGAAGTCTCAGGGTTTCCAGGCCAAAGCTCATTAGCTGCTTTCAACAGGCAGCGAAAACAGAATGTGAGCTCCTTAGGGCCGGGATTTCTTTTGTTACTCGTCCGTGACTCTGGGCACAGCGAGACCTCGGTCTGTGCTGGGGGACCTGATGCTTCACCCAAACAGCCGAGGGCTGGCAGGGCTGCGGGACTCACCCAGAGGCCGGCAGAGTCGTGCCTGGAGTCCTGCTCAGCTCTGGCTGCGCTGCTCCTGACTGCTCATTCTGCTCTCTGTCCCCAGAAACGTCCTCCAAGAGAGGCACTGGTGGTCCCCTCGGCCGGGGACGCGACGCTCCAGCCCCAGGCGTGGGGAGGGCTGAGCCAAACCCAGCAGCGTTTCGATATCAGCGCCTGCTTCACCGAAAGTGAAGTGTCTGATGGAAACGCGGTCCTTGTGATGCATTTGGGGTGTGATGCCAAAGGAGGAAACTTTGCGTTAAAGCAAGAGATGTTGTGATTGTTTTTTTTTTTTTTTTCTTGGACAAAAACTATTTGAGGCAAATTTGCGAAACCGTTTCACACAAGAAAGCTGGGCAAAACTTGGAAAAGAAAACAAAGATTTTAGTCCTTCTTTTTTTTCCATTCCAAAATACCCCATTTTTAAATGTGTCCATGATATATTTTTTCTCTTCTTTTTCCCAGAAGATCAAACAAACCAAAAGCGTTTGAGCTTGGGGCTGCGCAAGAGATCTTTGATTGGCCCCAAATGATGGTGTTCTGTTGTTCAGCATTTCATTTTCCCGAGGCCAGCAACACAATCATTTGGCATCAGTCAAAAAAATGCTTTCAATTCTTTGCCCGTTTGTGGTCCAACAGATCCTCCCTGCTTTCCTACCAGTTTGGTCTGTCGCGCTGTGGGACCTCCACGTTTTCAGGGCTTGTGCCCTCCAGCCTACAGCTGCTGTAGGGCTGGAGAAGACGGCCTGTGCGGGCGCCCGCGGCCGGGGCTCTCTCTGCTGTCCGACTCCAACACCCAGTTTGTTCCGGCTGTAATTCCTCGTGCCCCCATCATCCAACGAGAAGGGATCGCACCCGTTAATACAAGGGTATTTCTCTTTTCATCGCCCCAGGATGTAGTAAATTTTTTTAAAAAAAAAAAAAAACCAACACACCAACAAACAACAAATTTTTGAGAAGGAATTTGCTCCATTGTTATTTAGAATAGTAGTAATAATAGTAATGATGATGAAACAAATACTAACAACCAGCGAGGGCCGGTGCCGGGGCAGGCGCAGTCCCTGCTGGCGGCAGCCGTAAGGCTGTGGCACCGCTGTTCTCTGCGCGGATGAGCCGCTGCCCGCGGGATGCCCCGCACAGCCGGCGCCGCTCTCGGCGCTGCTGCGGAGGGAAGGAGAGAAGGCCGAGGGGCACCAGTGGCGGCCAGAAGTGTGACCCCTCTCGCCTGAGGGGAAACCATTTGGGCTACTTTGCCGTGAAGCCCTGAGCCACCTCCGCTTTTGCTGTGTGTTGCACCACGGGGTTTTATAGGCTCACGTGATAATCATGGAAATTTCAGAGTTGGAAGGGCCCTCTAGAGCTCACCCAGTCCCACTCCCCTGCCAAAGCAGGACTGCCCAGAGCACAGCACTCAGCACTGCATCCAGGCGGGGCTTGAAAACCTCCAGAGAAGGGGACTCCCCCACCCCCCTGGGCAGCCTGTGCAGTGCTCTGCCACCCCAACCCGAAAGGAGTTTCTCCGTGTATTTGAACGGAACCTCCTATGTTCCACCTTGTGCCCAGTGCCCCTCGTCCTGTCACTGGGAACCACTGGAAAGAGTCTGGCTCCATCCTCCTCCAACCCACCCTTTAGATACTTGTACGCAGTAATAAGGTCTCCCCTCAGCCTTCTCTTCTCCAGGGTAATCCCCGCACCCGGGGACAGGAAAGCAGAGCACACCCCAGCCCTGCGCCTCGGAGCATTTTGCAAATATATCTTTTTATAATCATTCCCTTAAACATAGGAAGTCAGGTAAAGGAAGGGTTAATTGGCTGCCCCAGATGAATCTACTGGGCCAGTGGCAAAGCAGATGGAGACATTAGTCTTCCTTTATAGAGCATCTGTGAGTCAATAGCAGTGAGAATCGTCCCATCCTACAGATAAGAGACAGGACAGTCACTCAAAGTTTTTATTTGTATAGCAAACTCGATGTATTACTTATTTAGAGGTGGTGTTTCCAGGGGCGGGGGGGGAGACTTCATTTGTAATACATCATCCAAATATTACTGTGCTCAATGGGGGAGTAACTGGTCAATACTCAAATACCTCAGTGCGTGACCTAGCTCTGGAGGGAAGAACATTGGCATGCGACATGGCGGGGGGGAAGGGGAAGGGGAAGGAGTTGTGCAATTAAGTGCAGTGTGAGATGTGTAAGGCTTTTTTTTTCCCCTGGACATAGCAAAAATCTCAACAGATACCAGGCATGGGCAGGGTAAGCAGCTGATGCCTGTTTGAATTTTGGGTGTAGCTCTCAGTGGGTGGGTTTTTCAAAATTAGTCTGTATTTGCAGAGGAACATAAGTGCAGAAAGCTCCTGGGAGCTGAGCTGGACCGTTTCCCTCAGTGGGGCAGGCTTAACGAGATCAAACACATGTGGACATGATGGGAACTCACAGGCTTAAACTGCCTCTCAGGAAATTTGGGTTAAACATTAGGAAAAACTTTCTAGCAGTGAGGACAGTTGAGTATTACTAGAAGTTGCCATGGGAGGTTGTGCACCGAGTGTCACTGGAGGTTTAGAAGAACAGATTAGGAAAAATCTGTCAGGAATGATGCAGGCAGAGTTGGTCCTGACTTGGGTAAGACGTGTGAATTAAATGACCTCCCAAGTTCCCTCTCAGCCCAATTTCCTCTGCTTCTGCAATGTTGCATAATAGTGGTTGGCAGATAAATTATAATATTAATATTTTTTTTTTTCTAAAGTGGACATTTTGAGTGTGTAGCATGAATACAGGCTTTGGTCAGGAAACACCCAAGCAAAAGGAGCACCCTTTTTTTTTTTTCTCTTT
>VUYV01000165.1:1219336-1286873 GCA_008711295.1 Anarhynchus alexandrinus | reverse complement strand
GAAAAAAAAAAAAAGAAGAAAAAATAAGGCCCCAAAGAAGATGCATCAGCTCGGCGGTGTTCATTCTTAAATTAGGAAAAGAAATCTAGAGTGAATCAAAAGTTCATATCTTTGGGGAGAAAAGAGAGGGAAAGAAGAGGGAAAGAAAGCAGAAATATGATTAGAACAAAACCCTAAAAGAGGAAAAAGTCCTAAACAAATTAAATTATACATCTAACGAGCACAAACAGATATCTACTTTCAAAAGAGATTAAACCCAATTCTTCAAAGAAACAAAACCCAGCAGTAATTAGTAAGCGCTTTTATCTCTTCTGGATTAGAGTATCCAATAAAGCGGAATTCCTAGAGGTGGTGTTCCTCCTCCCCAAAATATGAATCATTAGGAGATGTTGTGTGAGCCTTGTTCCGCTGCAGCCCGATGGGATGCCACCGCAGTCGGGCTGCTTGGGCTGCGCGCGTTTTGCGTATCAGAAAATCAGCTGTGACCAGACCCCGAATGTGAAGATGAGGAAAAGAACCGCGGGCAACTGGGGCTTCTCCTTTGATGCTCCTACCAGTCACGAATCTGGCCTGAAAACCCCGCTGGGCCCTGCTGTTTTGAGACAATACTGAAGTTCTGCAACTTCTTCAGGAGAGCGAAGTGGGAGTGAAACGCGGGAAGGGATTACGATGAGCAATACCGTTAATTTTCGGTCTCTCCGCTCGGGCGCGCGTGCCCTGGCCCCCTCCATTGCTTATGATGTGCCCGTGGTGCCGCGGCCGCGCCGGGCGAAACCACGGGGCTGCAGAGTGCGGACCTTTATTCCGGATCACTTTACCGTCCCAGTTCAGTGCGCTCGGGCAGAGCAGGATGCGGATCCCTGTCCGAACCCCGAGACCTGGGGAGAGCCCTTATTTACTCTTTGTGGGCAGTTTCACGCCGGGGCTGACCCACGAGTGACCTCTGCCTGCGGCTCAGGAGCTCTTTTTATGACATGACTAAATACACCATAAATCCCCGAGGGAAAACTCAGCACGTGTCTCACGCTCACATGCGCTCACGCGAGTGTTTTAATAAGTATTTGACTTTTCTTTATGACTTTGAAATTTCCAGAGCATCCCCTGAGCCTGCAAGCAAAACGGGTCCAGGGGCCGTTTGCCCCCGGGGTGCGATCGTGGCATGTGGTGCCGCTTTTTGCCATGCGGCAAAGGGCAGGGAGGGAGGGAGACCCCCGCCGAGGCTGGGGGCACCCAAAGATTTTGCAGTCTGCCCTCCTTTGAGGGGGAAAAAAAAAAAAACAAACCCCAAAGAAAAGAAAAATCATCACCAGAAATATAGGTCAGGGTGGAAAAGTACAGCTCGGGAAACGTTTCCAAACTACTTGGGGGAAAAACGAAGATCGATTCATGTGCCGCTGCCTTTGACTTTTCAGCCAATAAATGTGATACCAACAGCCCCAAATCTGCGCGCTGAGCCGAGTGGATGTTAAGCACCCAGATAACGAGTGGCAACCGCTGCCAGAAATCTTCTCCAGCCAATTCCCCCAACCCGAGCACGCTCATCGCTCTTCTATGGATTTAGACGTTTCCCAGCGGGCAGCTCCTTTTTCTCTGGTTCCCGTGTTCCAAGAGACGAAGTCAATCTGCTCCAGCAGAGGTGCCCAGGCTCCGAGCTGTCAGCGAGGCTCATGTTGGGAGCATTAATCATCTGCTAGTTGCCGTTTCTTCATTTCCTTTTGCTAACGTGTGTTCTCGGCTGTCCTCCCCTGCCCCAAAGGCAGAGATGTCTCTAACGGACCTACAGGAGCAGGAGGGGTGAGAGGCAGCTTCAGGCCGAGCGTGGGGAGGGGGAGCTCCCACCGCCGCAGGGGCCGGGCCGGTCCCGCGGGGGCTTCAGCCGCGCGTGAAATAGGGGGTGGCTCCAACCATCGCAAAACTCCCCCCGCTGAATCCGTTTCTGCGAATTCTGGTGCCTCCCGGAGCTCTGCAGGGCTCTGCCGGGGTGGGAAACCCTCTCTGAACTGAAAACTTGCCACTTGCCCAAACTTGCCCACGCGTCACCCTGCTGCTGTTGGGGGGGGGCACCAGCGGGGGGGGTCTCATAGAGCCAAAGAGTGCCCTCACCTTTCCAGTTTTTTTTCTTGCCTAAATACAGTCAGGGTTGTGGGGTTGGTTTTTTCCAGGCACGTACCCGAGCAGGGGGTGTGTTTGTTGTGTTCACCACAGATGAGGGACAGTTCTGTGATCTTTAGGCACATCCTTCTTTTTTTTCCTGTTTCGACTTCTAATATATTTTCCCTTATTATTGAGATAAATTCTTGAGATTAAGTGAGCTGAAGTCATCTTGGGAAAGCTTATTATTATTCTTATTATTGAGATACATGCCTCTCATTAATAACAGGGGTAATTATTAGTAATAGTGTCATTTACCATTTTTACAGTTGTGTGTGTGTGCACAGTACTTTCCAAACAGGTAAAAATTATTGTTGTTATTTTATTGAGATCGAATTCAGAGACTGAGCAGCTGTGATCGCTGCCCTCTGTTTGAGAATGAAATAACATCTTTGTAAAACAATATCCTCTCCCAAACTAAAATGAACCGTTGCGACACTTCCCAAGGCAAAGGCGGGTGTGAAGTGAGTTATTCACCTGGGCTGTCCCGGCGAGCGCACTCGATGCCACAGTGTCTGAGAAGTATAAAGGAGGGAGGTGAAAGGAGTGGGAAGACGCCGGAGGAGGAGGTACGGGGAGGAGCAGGGCAGTGCCCAGCGCTGAGCCTGGACGTGCAATGGGAACGTGTCTGCACTTTTTTTTTTCTTTCCAAGTCCGAATGTGTAGCAGAAGCAGCAGCAAATCATTCATTCCCTTCTGTGCTTTCAGCTTCATGGCCAAAGCAGCGAAAGGCACCGAGCGGCCGTGTGCGACCGCTGTCGCGGTGAAGCACAGGGTGGTCTTCATCAGCCCCGCAGGGGCGCGTGGCGGCGCGGCTGCACCCAGGCGCGGTGAGCGGAGCCCGAGGCCCTGCGTCGCCGGCCCGGTTTTGGGCTGCTAGCACTGTTCCCTCCTCTCCTCAGGAGGTATGGCCCCGTCACGCTGAGCCAGAG
The DNA here is from genome assembly GCA_008711295.1 of Anarhynchus alexandrinus. Lineage (NCBI taxonomy): Eukaryota > Metazoa > Chordata > Aves > Charadriiformes > Charadriidae > Anarhynchus > Anarhynchus alexandrinus. Next base: position 1,283,790 of record VUYV01000165.1, on the reverse strand, counting down.
GTGACAGCAGCCCGAGGGAAGGTGGGGTGAGGACACCCCGGTGATGAGCCGAGCAGCAAAATGGGAAGTGACCGTGAAAACACCAGAGCAGGCGTGAGGCTGACGCTCTCTGCCTGTGGTGGGTATGTCTCTAAAGCACGGCAGCTTCCAGCCCGAGGAGCCCAGAGCCATGGAAGTTATGTTCTTCACTGTCACGAACTCTTGATACAACCATCATTCCGGTTCATTCCTTGGCCCGGGCTGTGCGCAGAGGCAGCCGGGGCAACCACAGTGCTCGGTCCTGCAGTGACCGGGTCTGCTATGGAGTGGGTGTCTCCAGAGCCTGGGACTTTTATTTACCTGTTTCTATTTCTGTTTTTGTTTAGGCGTCTCTCCCATACCTTTATCAGACCAAAGTGGCACTACTGTTACTACAAGCAAACCAAGTCTCGCTTAACTTTGTCTGAAATGTAAAATCCATGAATAAAAATAAATGAACAGAGTAAAGGCCATGAAGGCGGAGGCAGATCGCTGAGGTTTAGTGTTCAGATGTGTCTGTCGGAGCTGCTTTAACTACATTTCAAAATTAAAAATGTGGAGAGCCTAATAATACCTTCCTAAAAGCCTTTTTGGGATCCCTAGGCCGGGTTCGGAGAGGCGGGGGTTGGACCCAGCCCCGGCAAAGGCAGTGCCGCCTCTCCGCGCTGTCTCGCGGGGCTGAAGCGCCGAGCAGGGGCAAGCGTTCCCCACTCCTGTATGGCTCTGGACCGACCTGAGGTCCTGGCGAGGGGTCGGACTCTGCCTCTCTTTGCTGGTTCCCCGCGCTGGTTATTCCCTCCGCGGAGGGCAGCGGTTCTGCCTGCTGCAGCATTAGATAACGCTCGGTGGCTGCTGTTGCTGCTCTGCCATAATTACCAGAAACGTTGCTTTGAGAAGTTACAACTTCCTGGAATGATGTGAAAAATGAACCGTTTAGAGCACCAGTGAGTAATAGGTAATTGCAGGCTGGAGCATCTTTAATCACTTTCAGCCTTAAGTACATTTTTGAAGAGTGGGCTCATTATTACCTTGCAGATCTTGATGGAGTTGTACATTTCTGGTCGCCTAGATTACAGAGGAAAAAGGATTCTGTGCACAGGGGGTACTGGTTGGCAATTACGGCGCAGCCTGGCGCGCGGGGGCAGAGGCCAAACTCCCCGCTCTGCTTTGGTACGACCATGGAAAATCACAGAGATGTTCGTGTACAGAGAGACAGTGGTGCTGCAGTGCCTACAGTTTCAGGTCCCCTAAAATCAAGGTCCTGTGATTTCTGATCCCTAAGGCACGTAAATGTGTGGTGAGAGAAAGAGTGACCCCTGGGAGGCTGTGTGTGGGCCAAGAGTGATGGCCGTTATCCAGCAGGAACGGCTGCACGTCGGCGTCATTGCTGCCCAGAGAAAGGCGCTGAACTTCTGTGGGACCTCCAGCCACGAGCGCACAGAGTCCTGTTGCTGGTTTAGCTCTGCAGTTCCTGCAGTACAATTTCTGATCTGTAAAACGAAGATAAGAAGTGTCTTCTCATGTACACAGGTGAGTACACTGACACAAGGAGCTCAGCTCTAGCTTTCAAGTGGTGTATATGTAGACGTTGAATATAAAAAGGGTGAGATGGACATCTTCTTTTCAATTAATATCCACACAGCGTGTTTTGCAGAGCTTGGCCGTGCTCTGTCCCTGCGCAGTACGGAATCCAGGAGTAACCAGGACTGGAGTGACTGAGCTTTCCTTTGCAGAAGGCTCCCGGGCCCCGGAGCGATGCCCTTCCCGCGCCGTTCCTCGCTGCCTGCCCCTGTCCCCTCCCTCGGCTGGCTGCCCCAGCTCGCCCGGCGGGACCGCTGCCCGGCGCGTCCTCCGCTCAGGCGATATTCTGCCTGACACTTTGAAAGCGAAGAAACCACACCACCTGGCTGTGGTGAAGAGGAGAGATGAAGCCGTGCTCCAGCCACGGGCAGATGCCATCATCCTTCCCTGCCTTTTCCCCAGAGGTACGTCTCGGGAGCGGGACGTGCGCAGGCTGTACGCCGTGCTCCAACCCATCAGCCTGAAACCTCTGAAGCTGCACTGCCGTCCCCGTTCTTGCCGTTCATCTGCAACCGCCCTGAATTCGTTACCAGCACGTTGATGAAAACTGTTTTCCTCCCGCTTAAAATATTTCCAAACACATTTTCCCATGATATGCCCACGGCGTTGCTTGCCGGCAAACGGAGTGCTCTGCCCGCCGCTCTCGTGGCAGCGGGAGCGGAATGGGACGGACGGATCGCTGCCCTGGCTGAGCTCTGCTCGCGGGCGTTACACGCTGCGCGGTGACCGCCGGGCAGCAGAGGGAGGGACGGCGGCCCCAGGACTGGAAGAACGACACGCTTTTCAACAGGACTCACATTGCTGGAGCGGGGAAGGACAGCGTTTAAAGGACTCCCCGCGCCATCAGGAACCTGGCCACGTAGACGATTGGCATTTGCACTGCTAATGAGACCATTTCTATTGTAATGAGCTCATTACTATTTTTATTGCCATTGTATTTCGCGCGTTTCACAAATCATGCAGGGCGCTGCTTTTTATTTCCACTTTCCCTTTGTACCTTGGAAACTCTCAGGGCAATCCCAGTGTCTGCATAAGGCAGATGAATGAATTAACCCCTGCGGAGAGACTGGGGGGGGCTGCTCTTAACTGGTCATAGGGGAGAAGGAGAGGACTGAGTCGTGCCTGGAAACGAATTCTGTGAGGAGTTCCCATGCTGCTCTGAAACCCAGTGACAAGACATTTTATGAATGTATCTCCTGTTCAGGAATGTCTGCACAAAATTAGTCTGTTCCGAAGAGGATGCTTGGCATATATACTATGCTCTTTGTCAACTCTTTCTTCCAAATATTGATTTGGATCAGACTTTGTTTCTCTGCCATTTTGCAGTATTTTGCTTTAATAAGCTTTGGATATGATAAGGCGAAGGAGTTCTGGCTTTGCAGCAATGCTGAAGTTCTCAGTGTTGCTCAACGCGTCTGATTCATGTCCCTTGAGATCCTCCTTTCCTTTTTTTTGAGCTCCAAACGCATGTGCAGTAGGGCAGTCCCCAGAGACAGCTCTCGCTGGCTTCCAATGAGCCTGTTGGCTTGGATTGCTTTGGCTTCAGCTCCTCACCACCACCCATTCCAGTTGGCTTCTCAGTGGCCACCGCCTCAGCTTTAACTCCCAGTGAATAGCCAATACCCTGGAAATAATCCTCTGCTAACTTTCGGGCTGCGTGGCTTCGATGGCGCACCACGAGATGCAACTCGGAGAAGGGATCAAAAGCGGTAACTCCACCACGACCCCGTGGAAGTTTCCAGAAACCTCTGAAGCGGAGAGCAAATGAACCATCACTGTGAATGAGCTGCCGGAAAATCGCACTGCTGTGTCACACTGATAGGTGTGACCGCGCCGGTCTCCGATGGAGCAGAGAAGACGTTAGGCTGCGTAGTTATGGAGGTGGCTGAGCCTTGCTCTGAGCTGGTGCTAAAGGCTGTAATTCCATTGATGTGGTTAAGAGAGGACATACCTGGGGGGTTGCATCACCTTGGATGTTATTGACTGTCGGAGCAGAATGCTTTAACCTCACCAGACAGGCGAGAGGTATCCAGCGTGGCAATGGCTACCTGCCAGACTGGGTTCTCCATCGAGATAACACACCTTTGCCTCTGGCCAGGTATCTGCACCTGACTTCAGAAAAGGATTTGTCTGTGCATGACAACTCCAGACTCTTTTTTTTTTTCTTGCCTATACAATTCAGACATAGTCCCCAAAGTCATATGTAAAGTCCAAGAATGGCTTAAGAAAATTAATTGCCACCAAAGAACACTAACTAAAAAAAAAAAGTATGTATGAACATCTGCTTGTTGTTGGAGCTACCAAGCTACATTTTGCATCTCAGGTTTGTTATTTTGTTAGTTTGAAGCTGCAGCTCTCTGACAAGCTCCTTCTGTCTCACTTATTTCCTCTGTGTCCTCTGGCTGCTGAGACATCATCACTCTTTCAAGCCCAGGGTTAGGGCTGGCCTGTTTTTAATACTCTGTAGACTTTGGTGGCATCTGGCAGTAGTACTGCCAGCTGTTGCAGAGAAGATAAAGAAGAAAGCAAGACATCAGAGTTAAAAAAAAAATAAAAAAAAAAAAAAGAGTGACTGGGTGTGTTCAAAGACTCAGTTTCACAAATTTGTATTGAAGGAAAATTTGGATGCAAGGCTTCTGTGCCTTTCAGATGAACCTTCTGCTCCCTTGCTTGGATAGCTCACCAAGGGCACAGGAGACAGAAAGAATATAAATATGCAGAGAGACAGAAGTGCATGCTGCATCTCCTTCAGGAATTGAGTAATTATTTAAGTGAACCTGGAGCCTTTTTTCCCCCAGCATCTTAGAAATGTCTCTGTGGTGCTGTTCTTTTGTGAGCTTTGTGCTGCACTGATATTTTATGTTTAATGACTTGTGGAGTGAAATAGGAGAATTAGCAAGAATTTTGCTTCTGGCAAGATTATCTGTGCTATCCGCCTTTGACTGGGTATAACAAGTGTCTTTTCTGCAGGTGTCTGTGGGTGCTTTGGGGTTTGTGACAAACGGCTGTGGGATTTGAGTTCCTCCTGCAAACCAGCAGGAGTCAGCTGAGGTCGGTTCCTTCCTTAGGGAGAAGGGGAAGGGAAGAGAGGAGAGCCAACTGGCACCCTTTAAACTCCTGAACAATGAAAATCCCAAGGGAATTCCCCCAAATAATGCAAATAGTCACCCATCAGTCTCTCCTCCATGGTGCTGCTACAAGCGTAAAAAAGGAGCTCTTTTCCCTTTCAGCTACTCAACTCCCACCTTTTCTCCCCGAGTCTGATACCTCTTGGTGGGTTCCCATTAACTCATTAGTACTTTGCAAGCCAGCGTTGGATACCAAGGTCCTGCAGTATTCATACCACTTATCTCTCACTACACGTTGATAATAGCTATAATACAGAAAAGGCAAAAAACCCCAACACCTTATCCAGACTGGGTTTTGGGGTGGGTTTGTTTTGTTTGGTTGGGTTTTTTTTCCAGAAACGGGCAAGTTTTTATATGCAACTGCTATACTGAGAACCTCAGTGTTTGATCCCAGCTGGAATCCAGAAGGATGGGGTGAAAACGTCAAGCACATCTTTTGCAAACCACAAGAGGGTTTTGGTAAAGGACATGTCAAAGCAGGAAACCAGTGAGGAAAAAACCCGCATTAGCGGATGCTGGTTAAAGGTTCCTTTCCACTATTTCATTGTATATTTGTTATAGTTATTACCAAAACTCCTTGAGTTATCCAGTCCTCTGCATCTCACATTGCAACTCACCTGAGATGCATGTGCCACAGGGGAGCGATGCAGGGGGTTGAAGTGGCAGGGTGGCCAGCGTATAGAATAGTCAAGAATTCCAGTAACTTGGTGACAGTTGAACTTTATTTTTAGAACATGACTGATAGGTGATGATTGAGTAGTGCTGTGTCCAGTTACCTCTGATGGACCCAGTAAAACAATGGTGAAGGCACTGACAAACTGATGTCATTGCCGACTGAAGACAATATTTAGGTCCTGTATGGCATTTCTGACATGCAATGATCCAAGTGTCATCTTTTGCTCATTTTTTTTTATGGCTCATTTCTCTTTTTTCTGGTTTTTCTGCCTCTCAGCTTATGACAGAAGGAGGATAAAATGTCACCCCAGGATACTTCTGTAATAGTCCCTATTGTGCTTTACTTTTTCCTTTGAAAGAATGAAAGCATTTAACAGGACTAGGGTTTTACTCAATGACTGCAATAAGAGAGAGCCCAAAAGCCAGGCTAAGCACTAATATCAGCGAGTGCTGGTGGGCGCTGATTCTAAACACTCCTTGTGAAGAGGAGGGCAAAGATTAAGTCAAATGAAGCCGACAAGAACAACCCTATTTTTGCAAAGTCAGTGCCCCCTGTGGTTTTGCACAGTTTATTTCCTCTTCTTTCACTGTCAGTGAGGAAATGTTTTGGGTTCTCTATTCCTCCGAATTACAGCTGCGATTCAGCTGTCATATCCATTTGGGTTTGGGGCAGTAGAAAATTGCTGTGCACTAATGCTTATTGGACTTGACCTGATGACCCATTATTTTGCAGGAGATGGCTTACAGCTTCCATCCATGACCTGGACTGGCCTCATTTTTGCAATTCTAACAGCAGCAGTGGTGTAGTTTGGGTCCTAGTCTACATTTGTTTGGTCCTTTTCTGTAGGTCCTCAGCAATGAAGAGATACTGCGGTGCAGCGTTTCTCTGGATTACTCTGCCACTTATGTCAAACCAGAACTTCAAAGATATAAATCTTCCATAAGTTTTTGGCCTCCTTTCAGCCAGTTTATGCATTATCTGAAGTACACGCAGCAGCAAATTGCACTGGAAGCTGTTCATTTGGATTTTCTATCTGTGCAATGCAAAATGATGCTAATTTGATTTCACAGCAATGATCTTGTCAGGTTTGCCATAGGTAATTATACGCAGATATATAACTTCTTCCTCCAGAACATATCTACGGATGGTCTGCAAACGAAACTGAAGTCTACCTCCTACAGGTAAGTTTTTTTTAAAACATGGCCCTATGTATCTGGGCTCTCCATTTGGCATGCTTAATTCAGCTATCAAAATCAAACATGTCTTGAGTTCCCCCAGACAAAACCACCTCTCCAAATTGCCTCATACTGTGATATTAAGTCACAACGTTGAATTTCCTAGCTAGCCAACTGTGCTGTTTAATTAGGGTGCCTTTCCAAATCACCTTCAATAGTCTCGTCGTAACATATGGGCTGAGATTTAGCCATACGGTCCAAACACAGAAACAAAGCCTACCACTAATTGTCTGAACACAGGGCAACCGCAGCGCGCAGGCAGCGAGCTCAGACAGGCAGAGGTAGGAAGACATGTCCTGCTTTATAGGAACAGCATAGTTTTTTTATTCTTTATATAATTTATGGATAAATAATGAGCAGCAGTGTTTTATTGCTGGGGAGAGGTGTGCAGAGTTTAAAATCCAGCCGCGTTGCTCGCTAACCTGCCTGACCTGGGCTGTCCTGGGCAACGCAGTGCCGCCTTCGGACGAGGCTCCGAAGCGCTGGGGGAAGGATGGACACACCGCAAAGGTTTTACTTTGGGGGGGCCTTTCCCAAAGGATGCGCTTTCCGTCTACTTAGGGTTTCAGCTGAGTTAGTGCTACCGGGTTGCAAGCAATAACGATTGCTTTTCCCCGTACTCATGGCAGACCAAATCCTGCAGCCCTCTGCAGAGCACAGCCTGCACGCACCTGTAAACACACCCTGAAAGCGGGTGGTTTATTCAACGAGGGAAAAATAACCCTCAAACAGAAGATTTCCTTTCCTCCTTTATGCGCAGGCAGCCATTTATTTTCTTCCAATGTGTAAGACCAAGAGACTGCACTCAGTCAGTCACTTTGATAGGATAACATAGCGCACAGGTAGTGATGCCAAAAGAGACGAAGCTGTTACTTCAGTTAAATTAATGATAGTTTTATAAAGAACATGGAGCTGTATGAGTCACTGAGGTACATAGATCAAAAAAAAATACATTAATCCGAGTAGGTACCAGTCTAGTTTCGGGGATGATTTGTGTGCGATACACAATCAGCTTTGAGATTAAGAAAATATGTATTATGTATTTATATGGGTTATGGTTATCAAAGAAGTCTGAGGGGGTTTCAGTGAGACTGGGCACCAGGAAATGCCTGTGAAAATCTTTTCCTGATTTATTAATTTGAAAAAGTGTCCAGAGTTATTAGTCAAAGTCAAGGGGCATTTCTTTTTAAGTATTTCTAGAGCTTTCTGGTAATGCTGTTAAGAACAAATATCTCCTTAACATCACTTATTTTTTACTATCACAACATAAACTGTTCTTCCCCAGGCAGGAAGGGTTAATCAGAGTTTTAACATCAAAGAATGAAACTTATCTCAAAGCTGTTCATTAGACTCCTTCACTTTCACCTTGTATTGGGACGGGATACAAAGCACTTGCCATACTTCTCAAAATCAGACCCTGAGTGAAAATCTGGGATTGCGCTCGAGACATTTGTTTTGGAAATCCCTGCGTGTTCATCAAAGATTTTCCCTGGTTTAACGTTGTTGTCGTCATCTGGACTAAGCTGAAGACAGTAAAAACGTCCCAATTTCAAATTCTCCACATAACTCCTTCTCTTTGTTTTCCCTTTGCTGCTAAACACAGACAGAAGTAGAATAGGGATGCAGAAAGTAAGCCAAGCTGGGCAGTTTGGCCTTTCAGGGAAGATTACAGTTGTCTACCTGCCAGGCTGCCAACTGTCCCACGTCCAAAGGACTGTGGGAACCACTGAGACTTTGGGGCTAGAAATCTCAAATCCCCTTTTACCGGGCAAACAGATGGAATCACATGCAGACCCCAACTGCATGGGAAGTTTGCTCCAGCCTTCATTCTCCTGGGACAGGCAAGGAAAGGAGCTTGTATGTGGCCCTGAGAAACAGAAAGCCCAGCAGGCACGGAGACTCCAGGGATCAGGAGGGGGCCAGATAACAGGGAAACTGCTGTTCAGTTTTACGGGGGAAAAAAAACCCTTTTTCCTGTCCTTATTGCCCTGGGGGTGGAGAAACCAGGGTTTCTCTACTCTTAGCTATTTTTTTCAGGCAAACAGCCCATCTTTCTCCCTTTTGCAATCCCATTGGTGAGCTTCATTTGGCCAAGCAGGAGCTCAAGGTGCGCCACGGGGGCTCAGAGGGAAGAAAAGTGGACGAAATCCTTCCAGGAAGAAAAAGCAGGCAACAGGACTTCCTCCAAGGAGTTCCCCGAGTCCAGCGTGCCTATGATGATTGAGTTCTGTAAGTAGGGTATCAAAACGAATACTTTTCCAGGAAAATCTCCATGCCAGCAGTATGGAACATGAAGGTCGGACACACTGGATAGGTGTGACCAGTTAATTACCTGTGATGGAATGACGGTTTCTTTGAAAAGTAACTCACGTGGAGTGCACCTGAAACCATGCTTCTTCCCTGCCATGGCGCACGCTGGGCAAGCTTTTTCCTCCCTGAGTTCCTTGGCCGCAGGAATTCTGCCGTCGTCAACAGTTGCGGGTCTTAACGTCGCGTTTCAGTCACTCCGTTACCCTTCCGCTGCCTCTTCAGTCGGCTCGAGCCAGGAGCGCCTTGCTGAATGGGACTAACGCTTAAAACAGAGCTGGATGTCTCACAAGAGTCGTAGCTGTAAGCAGGATTTCAGGTCAATTAATAATAGACCTCTTCCCAGGGCCTTGTTTCCACAGCCTAATTCAAATTTTAACCCTGCAGTACTGATGCTGTGGGTTTTCTGGCTGATTTTTGGGTTTGGCAGTACTGCGTTTGTTCAAAGAGAATAGATTTAATCTATAGATCCAAACTGGGATTACTGGAAAAGGTCACACACCCCCCTTCAACTCTGCTCGCCCTCACAGTCTCTCATTTCTTTTTGACATCAGCAAAGCCTGAATTTTAATATTGTTTGTTATATTTAGGGCAGTTGACCTACGCAGTCAGAATCAGGGATTAGGAATTCATTTCATAAGGCATTATGCAAAAGTATAGCAAAAACTGGCTCAAACTCTGTAATTCCACTTGAATGCAATTGTAAAATCAGGACCAAAATCTGAAGAGAAGAAAATACAATTGGCACATTTTTTGACTTTCATTATTATTATTATTTGTCCTGCATGAGATCTTCTGCACACAGAACTGTTGAGACAGTGGATGGCCCCTTTGGGAACTCTGATATTTTGTACCAAACAAGATCCCCCAGGAGCAATGGGAACGACCCCGGCCGTTGTCTGCTGCTGGAAGCCTTCGAAATGGCCGAGCGCACAGAGTCACTCCATAATTACAAGGAAGGAAGACCACATGGCTTAAAGTGACCAGTTAGTAATCAATTCCTGCTGTGAAAATGTTTGTCGTAGCTATACAATATGTGTGGAAAAATGAAAAGCGAGCATAAAAAAAAATCACCATTGCTTCATAAATGGAAAAAAGTGAAGTTCATTCAGAAATGAATTATGTAGCCAGCATGGTATGAAATCCCACTGTTTTAAAATAATACCTCCTTTAACTGCATTAATCTTTTAAAGTAATTTTAAAATAATGAAGGATGTGATAATATTTTTTCCTTTCATTATAGAGCTTTTTGCGTATATTTTGAAAACGTTTTTTATCTGGTTTGCTGTTTTATCTGGTTTGCTTCCACAGCTTAAACTTTAAAGGTCATCTTGTTTTATCGAGATATCATTTTGTGACAGCTTCTTTAGTATTCTCAGTGGTCCTAACAGAACGAGTGGCTGATCTTTCTTTCTTCAGAAAGGAAATAAGTGGTGTATACACGTAACCCAAAAATAATGGATATTCTTTTTGCATTTTAATTTAGCACTAATTAGCTGATATTTTTCGCATATGCATTTAGAACACAAGGAACAGCCCTGGCCGCCTGAGTACATTTTTGTCACTGAGTTTCAGGAAATAAATCAACTCTCTAAACCTCAGAAAAAGAGGACAACTGAATGCACTAAATGCTGCAACAAATGAAATCGCGATTTTAAGATTCATTGAGGATGTCCCCGCCCATGGCAGGGGGTTGGACTAGACGGCCTTTAAAGGTGCCTTCCCACCCAAACCACTCTGTGATTACAGATCCCCGGCCGGACCTGCCTTTTGAAGGAAGGGTGGTGGTACTGAACAGAGACTGTGGAACTCCCCATTCCGTTCCTAAAGCCGGCAAGGGCTCTGTGAAAAAACACAGGGAAAAAAAACCCTCAGCCTCTCTCTGCTCAGCTCTCCATGCATAAAACATAAAACTCATGAATAGGAGTGGCCTCCCATGATTTTTTGTTTTGTTTTGTTTTTCTTAACGGAGACGGCCCCATGGCTGAGCCCCCGTTACGACAGCGATAGGAAATAGTTTGTTCCAGAGCGGTGCATAGACTCGGGCGCTTGTGTTGCCTTCTTGAGACATTTTGAACATTCTGTGTTTCTTCAAAGGGTATTTTTTCTTTGAGATGAAGTTGTATTTTATATCTCTGTTTTCACCCCAGGAAAGCTTTCAATAAGAGTCATGATATAAATATGGTTTGCAAATGAAACACAGGCCTGGATCGATACCCTTCTCCTTGCTGCAGGGCAGCATAATAACTGAAAGATGTTCTCATAATTGTGATGAGGACAGGAGATTCTTTCATTTATGCAAGTGAAATGTGTTGTTAAGGTTTCTCATGATATGAGTTGACGCTGAGCTTTCTGTACTTGTTGCAGAATGTCAATATTCCTAAAGCGTCTCACAGTCAGCAGTTTCAGAGGACAGGTTATTTGCAAAATAGCCTCCACATCATAATCCAGTGACACAGAAAGCTGCTGCTCCCTAACTTCCACACTGGCCTTTCCAAATCCAGAGTTAAATGGATTCTACCCCAAGAGCTGAATCGTCACCTAAACTGCAGCGCTTGAGAGATTTGCTGTTACTGAGGAAATTGGTCTCCTACATATTTCTATTGAATAATTTCCCAAGGCCCTATCTTCAGTGCATGGTAATACACTATATTGCAATGTTGTGGCTTCTGGATAGTCTAATAGACATGTAATCTTATTTTAGCGGAAACCCGGATGCTCATAGACTTTCTTGTACAGAGCAGCAATTTGCTGTACAAATAGTCCCCCTGAAATCCATAGGAAACCTTGTGCAGGTATCGTTTAGTATATGAAAGTATATTCACACCTCATTAGCTCATACCAATGACTGCAGCAGAGTTACTTCTTGACTTCTATTAGGGTAAAGCTCAGGCCCTTTTCTGGGGGGCAACATATTTTTTTCTTCGTGTAATACAAAAACGCGAAAATTGCATTTGAGCACGATGACTTTCCAATACATTTCAGGCCTTCTTCACCCATGTTCATGAAATCCGGCCTGCTTAAAGGATCATATTCACAATTACCCGATTCTATAGTTATTCCTACTTGCAGTGAACTCCTCGGTACGTACGACACCACTCCTTTTCCCCCACGGTGACCTGTTGGCTAATTTTTGTCCGGGATCGTTCCAGACAGGAGGAAAAAACCGTAAACCACATACATTACTTAGTGTGACCATGTTCATTTCTGGGACTGCGCTACCCACCTCCCGCTTCCCTCAGCGCCCTGGAAGCCAGCAGCAGGCACCATTTCCTCCGCTCGTGCTCTCGCCAGCGTCCTTTCGATCTTACACAGTTGCTTTTTTCTTCCCGCAACGTCTACAGATTTATGGACGCGGGGAACGCTTTGCTGCTGAACAAGAGGAAACAGGCATCTCTGAAAGACACGGCGGCAACTTGTCCCTGGCTTTCATTTGCAGAAGAGGATGAAGACTGGGGCAGTGATGAGTATTTCTCGGCAGGTGGAGTGGAGATCACCCTTCGCCCTTACACTCGGCACGGGAGCCACTAACCTGAGCGCCTTTTCTTTAGCATCGCTGTTGTGCTGTGCAACACGGTTGTCGTGTTCAAATGTTATCATCACAAGCACCGCTCTTGCCGTGCCTGGGCTATCCACTCGTATCGAAGAGGCTTTTCAACACAGATCTGCAAACAATCTCGAACGGGACCTGTCCCTGACCCGCGACAAGCAACCGCACGGCTCGCCTGTCGCACGCTGGGACTCGCGGCCGCCCGGGGCGCGATGCTTCAGGATCCCCTTGGCCCGTCGAGAAGGCGGTCCCCAGCCGTCCCGCTCTGATGAGCAAGGCCGGGGACCTCGCACAGCGACCTGCCTCTTTGCAGAGGCGCTGCCTGGACTCAGACCCGTGCGTACGCTCAGCTCTCGCCCAGGTAAAACAGCCTGCGATGAATGCCGCGGTGAGAGCAGCAAAGCGACGCAGCGTGAATAGGGTTTGGAGGACCAGATCAAGTAACTCCAGAGAGCACTCGAAGCAGCTTGTCAAGAAAATGCGGTCACGCCTGGGTTTCGGCGGGCGTTTCGGAAGGCTGCTCCCCGCAGCAAACTCTCCTCTCCCACGGCGAGCGCTCTGCAGGCGAAAGATGCCAAAGCAGGTCAGGTGCCAAAATCAACCCCTGCTCCCTTTATTCAGTTTGCCAGAGACAGCTAAAGAATGAACTGCATTCATTTAGTACAAGTCTCCCTTACCTCTTGTTTGATTTGATGTAATAGATGTACTATAGATAAAATAGGTGCAAATAGTACTTCATTGTAATCCCATGGTACGGAGAGCTCAAAATAATACGCTAATAATGAAAGCAGCTTTAGTCATGGAGAGATTCAAGCCCACTTAAGGAAACTAGATATAAATCTCCTTTTGCTTCCATTGGTATGTGTGTTTTACCCTTATTTATTAGGTAAGACTCACACGTGTTTGAACTGGCTCGCTTCTGTTTCTTGTGACTTAGTTCCTTTGCCACAGCTTCAGAGTCTGTCTTTATGGAAAGAGCTATTGGACTCTCTCTCATTCGGGAAAAGCGGAACGCAGTAGGATTTTTGCAGCCCCGGTAAGTTGAAGCAGTAGTAACTCTCACCCCCCGACATATAATGCCACCTGACATTCACAAATGTAAAAGGAGGAGTTTCACCACCCCCGGTATAGCAAATGATACTGTGATATTTCCTGCCAAAATACGTGAGACAGAAACAAAAAAGAAGATTTCAAGGAAGATATGAAGAATGAGGAACGCTTAGGACGCAACCTGAATAAATAGAGGCATTGTGGTCTCGCTGAAAGCCTCCACAGAGCTTTGTTGGCTGAGTGCTGGCTCAGGGAGGGTTGGTGTTGTAGAGACAGTACTTTCTCTTATTACTTGATTTCTGTGCTAAAAATTAGGATTTTGTTATTTTCAGACAAATAGAACTACATCAAAGATACCTGGCTCTATCATCATTCATTCTTCTTAAGGAAACAACAAAGTTTTGTCTAACCTTTAGGGGCAAAGAGAAGTAATATTATCGAATACCTCACCATAGCCATTTCCTGTTTTGTTTGATGGGATGACTATGATTTACAGGATTTCTTTTTGAGACCCAATTAAATATAGAATTTATAATATTCATGCAGTTTCTGTGCCAAATATACATAGTGCTGATACAGCAGGGATCTCAAAATATCAACCACCTGCTTGGAAGGAACAGAATTATGAATACATCTCCTTAAACAATAATTCATCATACTCAGAAGCCTGAAGTTAAGCTGCTCTAGAGCCAACACAGCTGCTTTATCATCTTATCTGGGGGATACTGCTGACTTACAATGCTGGATAGCATGCTTGCAACTCATGACTAAGACTAAATTCAAGGATTTAGAAGCCCGGGAAGCAGCTCTGGCTTTGGCGTATCCTGGCTTTCAGAGGGGAATCCAGAGTTGTGAATGGCATGCCCACACTTCTCCTGCAACGCACCAGGGCACCGCATCAGTCAGATCAGGGAACCACCCAAAGTTAACGCACTCGGGGTCTGTGGGAAACCAGGAGAACCTCTGCACTCTACAACTCTCTGAAAGAAGGCTACGGAGAGGTGGGAGTCGACCTGTTCTGTCAGGTAACGGGTGACAGAACAAGAGGAAATGGCTTCAAGTTGCACCAGGGCAAGTTTAGATTGGACATTAGGAAGAATTTCTTTACTGAAAGGGTCATCAGGCGTTGGAACGCGTTGCCCAGGGCAGTGGTGGGGTCCCCATCCCCGGAGGTATTTAAGGGTCATGTAGATATAGTGCTGAGGGACGTGGTTTAGTGGTGGGCTTGGCAGTGTGAGGTTAATGATTGGACTAGATGATCTTACAGGTCTTTTCCAGTCTAGGAGATATTCCGTGATTCTGTGAAATATCCCCTCTCCTCAAGGATCACCTTCCCCCGCCCCTCCCAATGGTTATAGGGTAGAACCTTCCCTACCTGAGGCCAGCCGGGGTACCACCTCAACTGAGTCAAGACAACACCTTTTTCCCTAGGGAAGGCTGCTCTACTCGGAATAATGAAATTAATTTTAATCCGCATGACTTCCTCGTGAAAGGACTTTGATCTCACATAATTTAGGTTTATGAGCTTTTCTCGCCGGACAGGCAGCACTGCAGAAGTGAGACAGATGGGGAGTACTCACAGCCGAGCTTGGAGGACCTGCAGACAGTCTAGGGATACATATGTGTGTGTCGCAAAAATGAGATCTCAGGACGGGAGAGGGGTTCTGGGGGACAAAAAATAGCCCCACAGCATGACAGTGGCTTTAAGTCCATTTTCGCTGCATGGAAGCAGAATCCTGCTGTGCCCGTTCCAGACAGGTGTTACTCTAATTGGTCCTTTATAACTTAGGTTTTACAGCATCCCTTAGCAGCCAGGTTCACTGATTAAGTATCCTTCATTAGGAAGCTTTTCCAAATCTCTAATTTAAACCTCTGCTGCATGTGGAGCCAGCCACTTTTCTTGCCCCCTTGGTGACCAGGACAATATTTCAGAAGCACCCTCTTTGCAGATGTTTTGAGAATTAGAAGGCTATTATCATGCCTTTTTATTTCAAAGCTCTACAAATTCACCACTTTTGCCTTTTTCCTTATGAAAAGGAAATTTTTCCTAATTTCTTTATAACGTCTGTTGTCCTTCTGGAACCAGGGATACTTTAGCCCTTTCTGTCCCTTTTCACCAACTAAATATATTTCAGGATGACCGCTTCTGTGATGTGGGCATCGAAAGCTCTCTGAATCAATAACTGGGGCATCATGATGCCTCGTGAATGTGGCTAAACTGTTCAGACCTACTGGGTTAGAGGCCTCCTGACGAATGTAAAATAGTCAGAGTATGAGCAAGTCTAACATCGCAAATGCAATCTGTTGAGAAATGCCGATCCTATCAGTAGTATCCATGCTTTAATACAGCAAAAAGGAAAAAAAAACCAACAACCCCACACCCCTGCTTATTTTACCTCTGGCAGGCTTGCCTTATTACTCAATTTCCAAGTCTTCCTCTTGGGAGCGTGTTCCCGATCAAGAGCTTTTCCGGCCAAGTGATGGCTTTGTAGGGCCAGCTCTGAAAGACACAGACATCTTTGAGGGGTTGATTCCTACCTAACCTCTAAAATCCACTCTGGACCAAACAGATCACGTCTGTTTATATTAAAGAAAATCTGTGCCATTGTGAAGGCAGCGACCGCCCTCTTATCATCTTCAGGAAATAACCTTTAGGGTTTTAACAAATAAGGACAAGGAAGAGTGTTTTCATCCAGACTGTCATCGCCTGAAGCATAAAAATAGACTGAGGACGGCTTCAGAGACAAAACGCACGGCAGACGCGGGATGGGGTGCGAACACAGCAGGAAAACTTCAGATTTATTTGAGATTACAGGGAGATTTGCTTATCTCATCCAGAAACCTCTTTTAATCAGCATTTTCATCATCTCATCTACCGTCTCACTCTACCTTGTGCTCCTAAGCTGTGCTGGAGGCTCGGTTCTGGGCTGGCTCTCTGACATCCGCCACGTCTGCCGTCCCCGTTCGACTGAAGCTCCGTTTCAGTGATGCAGAAAATTAATTAGGGCATTTTACTTCCTTCGTATGTAGACCTAAATACTGTTTCTAAGTATTCTGCAAATACGGTAACGCTGTAAATGAATAATGACAAAATTAGACTCCTTTTGCATGATTTCTGAAGCTGACAGCAAAAACAACCACAAAGGAATCTTGACACAAAATCTGCTGTTTTAACCACACTGGAAAAAATTTTGTGTACCAATTAGAGAGATTACGTTGCTCAAAGTGATGCAGAGAACGAAATAATCAGGCAAACATACTAACCAGACGTCACTTTATCAGACAAGAGGAAGGAGTACTCCATAGTGAATGGAATGGGCTGCGAGATGCCCATCGGCTTGCACATAATTTTCCTTTTATACCCATAATTGCTGCTTCTGAGGCCTTTCCTCCAACCTTTGCTGATGCGTAGCGTGGACACCTCCGCTGCGCTGGGTGGAAAAAGCTCCTATATGCATGGTGGGTGACGAGTGGGTCAGCTGGGCCGGTGGCCACGTGCACCAGGGAGGTGGTGGCCGTGAACCGGTCTATTGACCCACGCGCCAGCGCTCACCCCGTCCGCTCTGCCGGTGCGCCATGATGGAATATTACAATGTCAGTAGGGAAAACGTGGATTCGTGTCTTCAGCTTCACTCATTACAAATCTCTAGAGGGCACATCATGGCAAAAATGACATACAGAAAGGAACAAGGCCAATAAAGAAGTTAATAATAACAGAGACGACTAGGTATCATCGCCTGTGCTCAGACGCTGCTGTTCAACAAGCCGTTGGAAATATTAGCCATGTTTGGGGTTTTGGAAGTCATATATTTCACCAGATGAAAACCTTTGTGATATTAGTGCTCCACTACTGAAAAATAGTTGTTTCCACCCATATCTAATAAATACATGTTTGAAGCTCAAGTTGATCTAATGTGAATTCATGCTCAACCGTGCATGTGATGTTTGGATATAAACATCCTTTTCTCATCGTACAATACCACCCCGCTGCTATTCGTACGTGTTACAATTAGTAGCTGCCTTAGTTACGTGTCTTCATGGTATGTTCATCTCAGTGGCCGATTAGCTGACGTAAAATGCCTGCACTAAAATCCACTGTCTTTAAATTGGGCTAAAGTTGTCGAAGCACATCTATGTGTAGTCCTGTTAAGTTACTCTGGCTGAGCTAACTTGCTCTGAAATGGCACTTTGTTTCCCAAATAGGCCAAAAGGGTTTTTTACCGTGTATTGCTGGCAAAATTAAAACAACCTAGCAAACAAAAGGCGGCCCCAGACTCTGCTCACCTGGGATCCTCTGGGTGAACCTGGCTGGGAGTGATTTCAGCCACCCTTTGGGACACCAGTTTCACACTGCAACTGGTTCAAGGTGGAGTGCAAAAGAAAAACTCATCCCCGCTCAGAAGTCCCACACAGAGCCCCTTTCTGCTCAACGCCCAACGTGGGCTGAACGCGCCCCAACCATTCTAGCCCTTACTTTGTCCTTGTCTGCTTCACCACAAGGGAAGGGATCTCAGCCGGTTTCAATCGTAACAGCTGCAATGACTCAACAGAGTGATGAGTATTTATTCCAGCAGGAAGTCTTACCCAAAATCTTGTCTTACTGCTGAACAGGATATTATGCTAATGTCGTGGCATGTTTTCAGCAAGCACAATTCAGTAACTCGTCAACAGCACCATGGTGACAGTGATGACCACAATCCCCTAACTCAGCCTCGTAGCGTCCCTAGTAATCATTAGTGCATTTTGAAGTCCTCCATAGGTACTTTTCCTTAGTAACCACAGAATTAGCAGCTCTGTTAAGTTCCATGAATAGGCATTGTATTGTCACCTATGTAAAATATTAGAGAAGTGCTTGTATCGGGGGACAGCTTAATTTATGAAAGGCTCGTTGTAGGGTGGTTACTTTCTTGAATCATAAAGTTCTTTTAAATAATAAAAGGTGAAAAAGATAAATGTTTTTACAATGCCTTTATTCCCTTTATCAAATATCTAAAAAAACCAACCCCCCCAAACCACCGTTTGTATCAAGCCACGTGCCTTACTATGGCAATGGAGATTATAGCAAAGAAGTCTTTTTAAAATTTAAGTATGGGGTTTGTTTAGTAGGTGGAAGGTTCCTGTTGAACGTCCTTGGGCTTCACATCACGCCATGTTTCCATCAGCCGCTGCCCGAGCCCCGGGCTCCCCACCGCCCCCTGCCCCATAGCGGCTCTCCTCCTGCCTGTAGCAGGGGCGGGTAACGCAGCGGGGCGAGCGGCGAGAGGACACCTCTCCGTGCAGCAACAGCCCGCGGACATCAGCTTCTCCCAGCGCTGGGTGGCGATTATGGCTGCGTAATGGGCACTCCCCCGGTGACCCCTTCAGCACGCGGCGCTGCTACTGTCAGTGTTAATCCCTTTGTTAGCCAGTCCGCTGCGCAGCCATTTAGGAGGGCTAATGACTTACGCTGTTCCTACGCTGCATGATTTCAACGGATATGTAATTAGAGGTGAACGGAGTCTTCAGAGGTACGGCAACCACGGCAGCCAGGGGCAAAGGCAAAGTATTTGTCTAATTTTGCAGTCGGCTGTTTCGGCGGAGGAAACCGCGTGGTCAGCTGCACGCAGAGGAGAAGAAAGAAGAAAAGGAGAAGCCAAAAAAATCAGCCTTTAAAAATAAATAAATAAAAGATTGGATTGCCCGGCACTCGCAAAGCTCCGAGATGAAAAGCAACGTGTTTCAAAATGTTTTTGGTCGGGGTGCCAGAGAGCACGTTGTAAGATAAATGCCAGCGAGGCGCCTCTTCTTCTCACACAGACTGAAAGAATACCTAAAGGTGAAAAAGCTTTGTTTCAAAGTGCTTGAGGTCCTTAATCGTTAGCAGAGTAAGTGTGAGAGCTGGAAAGCAGCAGAAAAATCTGTGACGGTGAACGGCCACCAGCACTGGCTTAAAGGTTTGAGGGTCCTTTTACGAAAGCCGTGGATGTCTGCAGCACCTGAGGAAATATCCCGCGGCTCTTACACCAGGGGAATTCGTCCTTTTGCAGTCCGAGAGATTTTTGCATATGTATTAGTACGAAGTAGAAAAGTGTAATAGGGAGCCATAGCCCTGACACATTTTAGGTGAAAAACCCCTCTCAGCAATGATTTCTGTGCACGGACCCACGACAGGGAAGGGCCCCTCTTGCGTCGGTGTCGCTGCCTTTCCGCCACGCCGGGTCTGCGGACGAGGCCGGACCCCAGCAAGAAGCGGGGGCCGCGGGGTGGCTGCTTACTTTTGGCACTGCACCACACGGGGTTTTTTAAAGCTCCTCTTACCTTTTTCCCCGCCCCATCACTGGGGCCATCCCCGCCGCCCCAGCTCCCCGCAGCACCACCCCCAGACAGGAGTTACTCTCCTTGGTCTCATTTCGCAGCACGGAGTCGCCTGTCTCCATATAGATGATGCAAAGGTGCGTTCTTGGATGATATGGTGTTTGCATTAAATAACGCCTACGCATATTCTCCCAGTTACACAGCAGCCAATCAGAACGATATTTCTATGAATTAAAATAAGACACTTTCACTAGTGCTTTGAATTCAGGAGCATAATTTCATTAAAAATGAAAAAAACATAATAATAATTAATTAATAATTGCTTTAATTCAGTCTGGGCTTATGAGCTAATATCTCTCACACAGTTGTCTAATACAATTATAAACATAATTTCATGCTTAATGAAATATAAATGAAGCAATTGAATGGCATGCTCCAAAGAAGTCTCCCTATCAATCAGTTGCCCTCCCAACCCTTCCACCTCGAGTTAGCTATTGTATTTGAAATGCAGCTTGCATTTTGCAAAGGTTCAGTGTGAAGACCCGCAAGCAGCAGATAATCCATCATGTCCTTAAGGAAGTGGGTCTGATGGTGAATCGCCATCACGGTTCAAACTAAGTGTCCTATTACTCATATGAGGCCATTTTATGTTCCCATTCTTCGCCCTGGCAGCACGTGGGTCGTGGCAGGACAGCCCTCCAACAGCGCAGAGCCATCCAAACTGCCTCACACGAGCTGACATACTTCGGGCAGCGGTGTCTCCTGCTCCACATCTGGCCAGTGGTGTGGCTCAGCAGCAGAGTGCTGAGCAAGAGTGCAGTCCTGCCCCCACAGCCGCCGAGAGTCTCCCCCACCATGGCCGTGGTGGGAACCCACAGCCGCGAGAGTCTCCCCCACCATGGCCACGGTGAGAACCCACAGCCGTGAGAGTCTCCCCCACCATCATCATGGTGGGAACCCACAGCCGCANCACGGCCACGGTGGGAACCCACAGCCGCGAGAGTCTCCCCCACCATGGCCGTGGTGAGAACCCACAGCCGCAAGAGTCTCCCCCACCATGGCCGTGGTGGGAACCCACAGCCGCGAGAGTCTCCATCTCCTGCAGCCTATTTCCCACCACGCCGGCAGAGACAGCGGGACAGCGGGCCTTGCTGTGGGCAGCCTTGGCTAAGGTGACTGTGGGCAGCCGATGAGGAGATTTGATTTTTTGAGCGATCTGGGATCTGGTGATAATCAGACACAGTAAATGTACACTTCTGGCTGTTTTTTAATCTATCAATCATCTTTATCACTAATACTGCTGTTCACTTTAGGAACTGTAGCAGTAATGTCTCTCTCGTTTTGACGAGCTGGCTACCAACGCCCGGTGGTGTCACTGTGAAAACTCTCGTGCTCGCAGCTACAGATAGGTAAAACTGTACAACACTTTCTGACTAATTTCTCACGTACACCTCCCAAGAGCCTCGGTGGTGCCCACCCTGACGCGCGCCTGCCGGGTGGGAGGGAGAAGGAAAATTAATCCCTTTTGACGGGAGCTGTAATGATCCTAACTGGGGGGATCCACCACACCTCAGTAACGCTTGCTGTCGCGGGAGTCTGTGCAGCACACATACATTTAATTTTGCTGGGGCTTGGATATAATTGAATTGAAATTCGTTGGAAACTGAGCCCAGACTCGCTGAAAGCTTCACACAACTCGAAACCAGGCAGTTTTGCTTGGTTCAGGTTTAATTATGAATGGTTCACTCCGCCTCAGTAATGACTCATATTCACTAACTATCCTATATATGAGACGTGACAAAAGTGTAGTTCAGATACACAAAGCATAATTATTTAATGATGAAGTAAAGTTGATTAGGAAGCCTTTAAGCTATTACACTCTTAGTAGGGTATTTTGCAGTCACTGAATAAATGAACATAATTTAATTCTTAAAAGCTATATAGCTCCTGCTGCGCTTGAAAATGGTATGTAGCTAACAAGTTAGGGTTTTCCCATTATAGAATTCTATATACTACAACAAAGAGCATACAGCATCGCCACTAAGAACAGGGAAAACTATTCTTAGTGACTATCCAGGCTAAAACCGATAGAACTCACATATCCAGTAACAATCATGAACCTGACAAATCAAGCTTGTAAGCCTGTGGTGTGATCTGAAAACCTAACAAGCTTCCAAGAAGGATCTCTGGCTTAAAAATACATTCTTTCTTTCTGGATTCTTTTTTTTTTTCCCTTGAGATGTGCAAGACTGAACAGCATGAGAACAGCATGAGGACGGCTGTGCCGTTGAAGGGATATATTTATGTGCTATGTAGCTGTGTTCCAATTATGAAATTGATCCATGGATAAAAATCCCTTAAGGGTGGCTATTAATGAGATTGCCTGCTCTGAGTGCATCCAGTAATAAGATTAGGTATGCATTTATCCTGAGCAGAGATAAACCAATGACAAGTTCGTGCCAAGATAAGACAGTTTTGAAAGGCAATTAAACATGGGACATAATGTGCGTGCATATGTCTGTGGGAGGCTGCAGGATGGAAAGTTGGTTTTCATCTGCAGAAGTGCTTCTGCGTGTACCAGGTAGGCAGAAACAGACTTTTCACAGTGGTGAGATTAAACTTGAGCTTAAAAAATCAAAATATTTGAATATGGAATTTACAAATCAGTTTTACAAAATGTGCAGACCGGCCGTTTTGGCTTTTCCTCCGCTATGGGAGGCTCGAAAACACCCCTGACAATTCCCAGCCGCCGTGTGAGACGAGGCTCGATCACCACACTTGGATTTACGTTGGAGTTCAGCGAATACAGCACCTTAACGGCATCCGTGCTCCTACACAGCCGGGCGCGCTGCCTAACGAGGCAAACCAGACAGCGATGCTCTGGGAGAAGAGATCTCAAGTGTTTCCTGCAGGATTTGCCGTGGAAATACTTGTGCCATAGTTGGGGCATCACGTGTGGGTCGCAAAAGCTTTCACCGGGGGTTGAGGCGCGACAGTCCGGGCAGTGCCGGCGGAGCCCAGCACAGCACCAATGCACGTCACGCCCATGGCGCTCACCACGGCAGTACGAGCCAGTCTGTCCCCATCTTATGGCAACCGTAAGTGCTTGGCTACGCATCACTCACCTGCAAGAGAGCCGAAATGTCCCCTAAAGCCTTCTCTTCGTTTTACAGCACGAGGAAAAGTTTATCCTCCTTACGCTGCTGTTACCGCTGTTGCTCAGGACATCGTTTTGCAGCGTCTCCAGTAATCGGTGCAGAGAGGCCAGAATCCCTCCAGAAGCACAATCCTCTCATACATAAACAAATCAAAATCAAAATCTGAATTACTGAGCTGATTAAATAGACCTTAAAATCCTGCCTCTGCTTGCCACACTCCATACATCTGCACCAGAGGCAGAGGCAGAGCCCCCACCACTGCGGCTGAGCCCCCGGGCACTGCCGGGCATCAGGTGAAGATGTGATGGGGGGGGACACAATTATAACCCCATTTCTGGAGCAGTCTCTGAGGAGATAACGGGCAATGGCTGGAGTATAAACGGTGGGAATGAAGGTGAATACTGGCAAGATTTGTTCTCCCTTCGTTTTTTGCCCGATCAGCCCAAGGTCGTGCTGTTAGCACAAAGGAGAGCAGCCCGAGGCTCCCGTGAACCCCGCCAGCTGGCAAAGCCTTTAAGGAGAAGGGATGGAGAGAGGGGAGCACTGCCAGCAGTGAGCACGGGCGCCCGTCTCAGGACATTCGGAAGAATTCTTAATAGCAAGAATAACAATAATTTGCAATAACAGAGTAACTCAAAAATCCTATACCCCCGAAATATCGGCATTTCAATGATGTGTGAAAGTAAAGGAAATTGAGTTGCATAGGAAATTCCTTTCCTCATGTTTTAAAATAGGGAAACCTCCTATTCAACTGTCAAATAACCAAATTTCTTAAACTAAATCACTAAAGAAAGTTGGATATTAGACATTTCATCCAGGTGTGACTGAAAGGAATAAACAGGCTTTCACTGTATATTCGCAGACCTTGAAGGGATGGCAGTAAGTTTTTAAAATATGCACTAAATGAGTATTCTGGCTACTGAGTGGTGAGTGTGTAAAGTACACGCAGAAAATGTGTGTGACTGGGGAACTCTTGAATGTAGCTGTGTGCTTTTACAAGCCTTCTGCTAAGAAGCTGCAAAAGCCATATGGTATCCATTAATAAATATAGTTAGCATTTTTCTTCCCCAGCAATTTATTCACAGGTAATTATTTGCTTAACTTATTCAAAAAGTGGCCCCAAATCCAGTTCTTATCTGCTGCAGAAAGCTGTTGTATTTGCACCTCTCTCCAGTAAAGCACCGGGATCCTCTCAGCAGCCCATCTCATGGGAGAGAAGCTGTGCATATGGCCAAGCCAAGCCGCCCTACTCCTTCTCCCTCACCTGCTCTTAAAAACCTTATGACAAAGTACTAAGAAATTCAGTAATTCAGAAAGAAATATTGGCTTTAGCCGCTCCTCGCATTAGGCTGCCTGTTCCCTGCCAGGACAGCCCGTTCTTCCAAAGCCGTTGTGTCCCACGTGGACACACAGCGCTGAGCGGGGACAAAAATCCTCCCGACAGATAGTTTGAATCATCAACTTTGTTTTGCTTCTCGGGGGTCTCTCCTTCAGAATTTCAAAATTTCAGCTCTCTTCTAAAGTAGCATCAAAGATTTACTAGTTGGGTGCAAGATCTCTGGGGTCTTTTTGAAAACTCTGATACTTTTCCTTTTCTTTCTCTGTCCCTCCTTCCCTGCCCCCTCCTGTAATCAGGATCCCGAAGTGTGTGCTTTCTGATGAGGATTAAGCCATGACCCATGCATGATTGCAGGAAATAAGCCTTTAAAATATGCCTAAGTGCTCAGCTTGTTTGAAGTTACTGATCCTTAAAATAGATGTCTAAAAAAATGTGTAATTTCAAATGTTTCTGCAGATATTGTTCCAGTATGTGTAACAAGGAGACACATCAAGCCAAGTTACATCAGTTATGCTCCATTATATCATGAACTGAGCCAAATGAATCAAAACATACAGTAATACTTCAAATGAAAATGCAAGCCTTGTACAGTCTCTTTCCCTAGTTGCCACTTACAAAGCGTTTAATATTCAGCTTGATTTGGGGGCTTTACTTTAGCTGTTTATCAAAAATCTTTTCAGTATTAGAAGTATTTCATGTATTGTGAGAAAGGTTGAATAATTGTTCCCTGTTTATGTTCTCGGTATTATTCATGCTTTGAAAGCCCGGTGGGATACCCTCCACCACCAATGGCGCTGATACTCGTTCCGCTCACCCTGCATGGACCATTTCTTTCTCCCAGACCCCCCTCGTTTTCCTGCTCTCCATCCTTTCTTGTTCCCTTGTAGCCTTTTTCAGAGAAGATGATCGCAAGCGGGGTTTGCACGCTGGTACACCGCAGATTGATATAATCAGGACTAAGGAATGCCATTATTTTATTCTTCAGCACTTTCCTCGTTATTCCTAGCATAGTTCCCTGGCTGATCACCCCGAGCTCTGAATTGCTTCTGCAAGAACTATATGCAATGACTCAGAGATCTGTTTCTTAAATAAGTTTTTAGAGAGAGAGGCCATGTCGCCAAAGACATCAGCCAACCCAGCACAGGACCGTGGGGCAGAGAGAGGTTTCTCTCCTGTGGCTCAGCGCACAGAGCAGTTCCGAGAAGCTCTAGAAATGGGGGAGGGGATGCAGTGTGACTGGGGCTTCTCCAGGAAACCCAGTTTCCCCCTTTTTGTGACCTTTCTGCTTAGAGACGGTGGGAAAAGAATGGATTTATTTTGTCTTTATCGGAGACCTTTTATCCTTTTGAGATATTAGGTATCACGTGCGACAGTTGGAAACTCAGTGAAAGAAGCAGACGCCTTAGAAATCCCGAGGTCCAGTCTGGCACGTTTAGATCCCTGCGCGCTGCTAAGCCTACTGGCAAAGCTCTTTCACAAGCATCTCGTGTATTGAGTATATTGATAGAAGTAGAAGAATAGTATTACTCCCCCCTAATTAGTCTCTCAAGGTAGTTAGAATATAATTTTGTCCTATTTAATGTTACTTTCATCCTAACCAAGTCAAGACAAGGTCAGATGTTTCACCTTCACTGAAGCTCTCAGTCCTCTTATGCCTGTGTGCATACAAACCTATGAGAAAAACATTTCAGTCATTTCCACAGCAATGATCAAAGAAAATCACAAATGCAATGGACTTCAAAGAAAAGGGCAATGGCCCAGACCTAGCTCTGAGGCAGCGCACACCAAATTGGTGAGATCTGAACTAAATTGCTTAAAAACAGCTCCCAGTTTGCAGCAGTGGTTATTCAAGGGAGCGCAGACTCAGGGTCTGGCGGTACCTGCTGCTCACCAGCGATGGCGAGGGGCGGCAAAGCCGGTCCCGCCGCTGCGCCCACCGCTGCCGGAGAAGCTCCAGGCGCTGGAGAATTCTACATAGTCTGTGTACCGCGAAGCTCTGGCTGCTCAGGGCTGGGAATTGAGGGTCAATGGAAGAAAACAAACAAAAATACAGTCCCAAGAAGAGAAATGGAGTGAAAAGGAGCTGCCTTTCAGTGCATCACCGATCCCAGTATGATGGATGGATGGATGGATGGATGGACGGATGGATGGACGGATGGACGGATGGACGGATGGATGGAAAACCAAGGAACTACCCTCACTTCTGGGTCTTATTTTGGGCCTGTAAAATCTTCGCCCTGTTTTCACCAAGAATGTTTATGTTCCCACCAACACCACAGGGGGAGGGAATATGGGTACTCACTGCCCCGCAGGGTAGTGGGAAGGCAGTCCAGGATTTCCCTTCCCCTTCCCTTTTCCCTTCCCTTTCCCCTCCCCTCCCCTTCCCCCTTCCCCCTTCCCTTTTCCCTTCCCTTCCCCCTTCCCGTTCCTTTCCCTACCATCCTCTGCAGAAGCCCGGGGAAGAGGGGAGCTGGGAGCAAACGACGCACCGGCGCTGAGCCAGCCCTGGCAAGCGGGGAGGTGAACACTCGAGAGTTTCATTTAACAGAGTCAAAGCCTCCAGTTCCGCGCACTGTGGTGCCTGCACAATCACGGAGAAATAAATCTTGGTTAAATTTTTGATGAGCTTTCGGCTGCTCTAAATAATTAACTAGGACCTCTCTCATTTGAACATGGGTGCAACTTTTCATGTTTCAAACGCTTCCTGCCTTAATCGCGAGGGAATCGCTCAAGTTATTCAGGTCACCTCATATATTTATTTATTTTTAACGTCACTAGCCCAAACAAATTTTGAACCTTCATGCAGGGAAGGGAGACAGCAGTTTCCTTTTGATCTCTCTCCAGGTAAATCCCCAGGAGAAGTACGTGTCTCATTTCCAGTACCTGAATAATAGAGATTGATAGGTTAATCAGTTCCAATATCTCTTACAAAGCAATGGTGTGCGCTCACATCCTAAGTTTTGACATCCCCCAAGTCCAGGAGGTTTCAACGATGATAGTGCAGGATACCACAGGACAGCTTTTGAAAGGCAGATGAATTAATAAGGATACTCCTGTATCCCCCCATGTAAAGCACAGGAGACTGATCCTGCTTTTGACAGACCGACGGTATGACAGTGTAACTGCTGAAGGCAGTGCTGCTCCACCACCATCCAACGGCATGGAAAATGAGGTCTTAAAACCACTCATTCTGTCCCTTCATTAAGTGTCAAAAGGAGCTTGGATGTTGTTTTATGCGGGAACCAGGCTTTCTTGCCAGTATATAAAGTGGGCATTAAGTGTATTAAATATTGGATTCGGTCCCCTAATGAGGGGCTTTGATCTCCTATCATAAGACTCAGATGTGAAAATTGGACTCTGAAAGCAGATTAGTAAAACAGCTCCTTCCCCACCGCTCCATCCTCCTGCTGCTCAACAAGCCACCGCCTCACCCGAGCGCCTCTAAAAAACCTGCAGTACGAAATTAGCGGTGTCCAGTCTGCAGCTCCAATTTCTGCGGGGGGGGGAAGAAGGGAAGTGCAGGCGAAGTGGTGAAAATTTGTCTTGGAGTCGTAATTCAGCACAGCTGCCTGCCGGCCCCTCGGCGGCTCCAACAGCCCAGCCCAGCCCCAGAAATGGGACCGCCCACCCCACCCCACCTCAAAGGCACCACGGGAAGGCCGACAGACCTGAAATTGCAGAGGGCTCCGAGAGTATTATAGACGCGGGAGCAGATTGCACTCTCAGCTGAATTTCTAAGGACGGTCTACCCGGGGCTGTCCAATTTGTCAATAAACCCAGGAGTAATGATCTCCGTCTGCGCCGGTTTGTAACTCATCACACGAGGCACCAACGCCAGCGGGCTCCTCCGAACTACAGCACTTTCTTTCTTCTACGGATGGTCACTGCAAAAACCTGAGCCAGTTAGTTCCGTCCCAGGAACCCTGGGTACCGTCCTGCAGCAGTTACCGCAGCCCGGATTCTGTATCTGCTGCTTTCGCTGATTTGTCCCCTTTTGCTGCGAGAACTGTCATAACTGCTCGATTTAAAATGCAGACTGCCTGAGAAAGAGCCTCCCGAGAAGTGACAGGTTCAGAGAAGTGCTCCGCGTGGAGGAGAGCACTTTACATCGGAAGCGGGTGCTCTCATGTTTCTGCAATGAGACTGGCAGCGCTCCACGTTATTAAAACTGGAGTCTTACAAGATTTTCTTCAAAAGATGTCCTTTGGTGCTATCCATCTCTTCGACCAGTGTCACTGAATTGTGTATCTCTGGATAGCCACAGGTCAAAATCCATTCATTTTTTATTTGATGGTGGTGTCACCAATGCATATGTTTGGCCATAGGTACTGAAAGCGTCACCCATCGCCGAGATCGGGAGCAACCGAACCGGCTATAAACTGCCACAGTTTCACGGTCTCACCAGTTAAGTTCCTTCACTCCAGTTGAGCATCAAGCCATGGAAAGCCAAGTCAGAAGCAACGTCTCACAACAGAGGCGCTGTGAGATTTTCTTCTGTTATGAGAGCATTGCACAGCCAAACCGTATTTGTGAGCCATTCACGTGCCACACTGCCGCAGAAGCGGAGCGGGGTGCCAACTGCAAAGCCAGCCAAAAAGATCTGCTTTTCTTCTCCAGCCGTTACTACCGATGTCAGCTGTGTCCAGCTCGGCCAGGCGGCCACACGACCACCTGCCCCCCAGTGCCGAGGACACAAATTTGGGCGCGGGTCTCCACATTTACTTTTCATCTTTGTGTCAGACTCGTGTGACCTGGGCAGGCGACAAAGGGCATCTGCGACTCCTGCGAGGCTTCCATCTCCCTCATCAAGATGCACCAAATATATTTGGAAATGTGGCCTTTAATCTGCCCACGCCACAGTCCTTCCTCCTCTTCTCTTTGCCTCTTTCATGTCCTGTCTGGAGTAGCTNATATTTGGAAATGTGGCCTTTAATCTGCCCGCGCCGCGGTCCTTCCTCCTCTTTCATGTCCTGTCTGGAGTAGCCGCCCTCTCCCCATCAGCTCTCTCGAGCTGTGCGCTCACGGCGTGACAGGACCCCCGTTGCCGTTTAGGAGCCACCGTAATCCCAATAAGAAAAACAAACTTCCCCACTATCTCAGCACCTACATTCTCTTTTACAGTCTTTTTCCTGCTTAATTTTTATATATCTACATACAACAGGTCATCTACTACTCCTGTGGTCTAATGCATTGTCATACTTTCTGTTTCAACGCCTCTTGAGTGTGATTTATTAAAATGACAGACCACGCTACAGCTTGCAATGCAGGGCTAATTCACTCCCGCTTTTTAATACAGTTCCTCACATCATTTCCAGCATTCGAGAGAATATGTATTTATTTTAATCACCGTGTGCTGCATATATAATTTTTTTCCTAGGTGAAATTTCCTTCTAATGGAGGCTGGGTCAGGAGAGAGCAATTATATGAGTTATGTGCACGTTAGAGAATAATTTAAAATCAGCTTTCAGGTCAATCTTTTTTAATTATCTATTTTATCAACTGTTTTTGACTAGCAGTTTAAATAATTGTGTTTGCCTAATACCTGGAAATGTAATTGCTTTTAGATGGCCTTTATTCTAATCTCGGCGTCGGTGCCTTTCCCTGCACACTGCGCATGTTTGCACCCGTCCGCACGGTGACGGATTTGTGGTGACAGCTTGTATAACTTATTTATAAAATGACAAATTATTTTAGAATTTCTTCAAGTTCACAGGCTGGAAATACGGCGAAACACCTGCTTGCTGCACAACGCTGAAGAGGATCTGCTAAGTCAAAGGGAAACTACATGAAGTGGTGAAGAGCGCATCCCAAGTGAAGCAAAACCCCCTGGGGCCATCCTTACGCTGCTCCGCGTTTCGGGGAGGGCTCCATGGATGCAGTTTTTTAGCTGTGAACCCCCTGTTGCTGAAGCCAGAGGGTTCCCAAAGGCTTTGGGGCACAGAAGCCTCACCTGGATCATTGGGGAGAAACAGCCTCCCCCCGGGGTGGGCTCAGAGCGCCCGGGGGGCGTCCGGCCAAGCCCCTCTGCCCAGCCCAGCCGGGGCCGCGCAGCCTCCTCTGCCCAGGGCACACCTCTGCTTCCCGCATCCTTCTCTTCCCGCACGGAAAATACCTCCCCGTCCTCCGCTTTGTGCGTACTTGAGCCAAGGCTTCATCAAGCGCCCCACCGCTGTTCCCATCCCAACGCGACGTGTGCCAGGGCTGTCGCTGTAATTGCAGCAGGAGCGTCACCACGAAGCCATCTTGTTAACATAAAAGGATTAGTCCATCAGCAGGCGCTTTCGCTCGGTAATGGAGCCTGGGATGTCCAGCTGATGTGCCATACACAGAGTAACGAGCTCCTCTGATAGCAATTAACCCTCGTTCCCAGCAGAACAAGCAGGAGTAAAGAAGTGAATTGCCTCGTAGGGGCTGTACGTGGACAGAGCAAATTCTGCAGACACAGAGTGCACCGCGCAGACCGGTAACGGGTACGGAGCACAGCGATGAAGGGCTGCTAAAGGAGCAGCGCAGGTACAAGGCATGTTCTGCCCAGCTGCCCCAGCAGCAGCACCCCGGAGCACCAGTTGGGGAAAGGCTATGTGGGGCAGCAGGTCCCGTACGTGAGAGTCGCTGTAATAACTAGCTCTTGGCTTAAGCCTAAATATGCCTGAATAGGGGTTATCCAGAACCGCAAACACTCACCTCTTCTCTTTTCCTGTTGCGTTTTCGGTACCTGTAGTTTCTTTCCAGTCCTGCCGTCGTACTGCTGTTTGATCCCCGGGGCTGTGGCCACAACCGCGCTGCCAACGTGCATCACGGAATTTTCAGAGTTGGAAGGGACCTCTAGAGATCATCTAGTCCAACTCCCCCTCGCAGCTCAGCGCCAGCAGCGGCCGGGGGGTGTGCACGAGGACCGACGAGGAGAACAACCCGCCATCCCCCAGCTGCCGGTGTGGTTCTGCATTTGAAAAGAAGTCATCAGGTGTGTCTGAACGAAGCCTACCTAGACATGTCCCTCTAACAGCCAGATAACTCATTACGCACCTTTCTCACACAGTTCCTCTCACACTCATTTTCATACATAATAAAGATACTTACCAGCAACACTCAAAAAATGACATTGTTTGAATTCAGCATCCTGAAATCCTACTCATAGAAACATCCATTTATCAGCTACTTAATGGCCTCTTGGTTGGAGAGCAGCTTCTCCAATCTGACGTACGGTTTCATGTCGTCCAGGTCGGTTCTTGGTTGCTTTAGGCAGCCCCGTGTAAGTCAGTATTTCTGGCCCATAATATTCTGAAGTGCGTTGAGGCCACCAGTGGACACCAGTGTTCCAGCTCCGTGCCAGCTCTGATGACTGCTGCGCGCTGGCCGGGCAGACAGGTAAGCGGCAAATGACCACTGTGGTGTTGGGCCAAGTCCGGCCCGGACCGGAATGTTTAACGCTTCAACACTCATCATAAAGCAATATAGCAGCATATCAATTACTACGGAATTAGCTGCAGAATTGCTGCTGGATGCAAATGTACATAGCTTTGACATTTATTTTCCTACCGAGAAAGACTTAATTTTATTTTTGAGAGTGACTAAGATATTGGCATAGTGCTTTGTGCTTTTCAAATTGCCTCTATTTGAAAAATGAACTATCCCTCAAGGTAAATTAAATGAACCTTTTTCTTTGTTCTTTCAATCCTTCTGCTAGAAGCCCTGTGCTCTTCAGCCGGAACCGCGTGTAAACCAGAGATACACAGGTTGCTCCTTTTGAGCATTGATTTCCCAAGAAGCACATAGACAAAGAAACCCGAGCAGGAATGAGACTAAACAATTCCGAGTATCTGCATCGTCAGAAGGACCGCGGGTATTTACTGCGCTCGTGAAGGAACGTGGGTCGGTCAGGCCAAGTGATGGTACACTCGGCAGCGCAACTTCAGGAACCAGAAGAGAAGGGGATACGTGACCTTGCAGAAAGGATGGTGGTGGGGAGTCCCAAACCCTCGAGCTCACCCCCCACCCCATAGCAGACCCCTAGAAGGCCACATTTTGTCTCCGTTTGGACCCGTTCATCCTCCTTGCAGCACCGATTTAACTGAACGCAGTAGCGTTTCCGAGTACCTCGTTCCTATTGGACTTTGCAAACGCGGTGGAGCGTCTCTCCATCGACACAAAACCTTCTGCCCAGTGTCACCTGTCCCCACGGTGGAGGGGGAAACACAGCTTCCCCCCTGCCCACGGCCAGCGCCCCCCGAGAGGGTCGCCCTCACCTACCACCCTCAGCCCTGGGGGGGACGAGCTGCCACCGTCCCACCGTCCCTCCTGCTCCTGGGACGCCCCCTCCTCCGCTGCTCCGGGAACGGTTTATATTCTGACTCTTTGGTGACATTTTCTACTCGCAAACACATTTTCCTGCTTGTTCCGGCTGTCATCCTGGTATCTGTGGGTGTGAGCGTGCGGGTCTGTGCACCTCTGTGCTCTTTCCATACATTTGTATAGGCGACTGTATGTTTGTATTTCACTCCTAATTGTTTCCTTCCGGCTGCACCGAAAAGCTGTAAATATTCCAATTTCTTCTGGCACGCACAAGCGGTTGTGATTACAACCGTGCGAGTTGGGGGAGAACAGCTGACGCATCCATTCCTGCTCACAAGGTCTGCGGGAAGCCCGCCTCTCGCGCTGCCCCTGCGAGCAGAAATAAGGGTTCTCCGCAGCAGATAAAACTGCGTCGGGTCGCGCTCCCCGCGGGATGCGCTGAGCTCCCAGAGGTGAGCTTAATGCCAGGACTGAAGTGGCACACTGTTAAGCTGAACGTTACAAATATAATTTTAGGTAGGTCAGGATCAGGGAGTTACACGTCTCCTTTGAAATAAATTCCAGAAGTTCTGCCTAAATAGTAGAATGATATAATTAAAGCAAAAATAAATTGAAGTGGCACAACCCCCCCGTATACTCCTGTGGAAAATATTTCTTCTGTAATCATACTCTATCTCCATGTAAGCAGAAGATCATAGCGCCTCGTCCTGAAATGGTGCAAATCTGAAAGACCTGAGTGAGATTGCGTCTTTTTGCTTTGCAGCGCAGCTGTATCATTATTTCAGTGACCTCTGTATTTTCATATCAAAAGCAGCGCTGTGATTAGAGACAGGGCATTTGTAAAAAACAATTCACTGAATGAACATCTCTTACCTTTTTTTTTTTCTTATTCTTGTTGTATATATGAACACATTGATGTTTACATGAATCTAACCCCAGTTTCATTAAAAAAAAATAATATAAGAACTCAGAAGTTGATATTTAAAATCTGACACCTGAACTGGACTGGAAGAACATCCTGTGACACTGGAACCCCAACGCTGAATGAATGGACAGACGGGTTCAAGGAACAGATAACACCGATGATGGAGAATGCAAAGCACACGATTTCTCTGCCATTCGGAAGGACTTCCCCTCGCAGGGCCAGCTGCGCTGCAGGACTTGAGAAGGGAAACTGCTCCCTGCCCACTCTGCATTTCAACAGTGCTTCCTTTCGCTTTGCCTCAGCCACTGGACCCGAAACTGCCTCAGGCACTTGGGAGGTTCTGTAGGATAAAACACAGATTTGCTTATCTATTTGCTTTAGTGTTCCTTGTGTAAAATCAGGGAAAGCCGTGACTGAGATCGGGCTTCGCCAGTTGAAAACAGTCACAATTTGTGAAGTGCCCTGCAGACACTGCAGTCAGTGCCCAGCAGGGAATCAAACGCCTGCGGGTGCAACGCCCCTCCGTCAGCCGGGCGGTCTCTGGGCTCCGGGCGACGCTCCCGGAGGGGCCCATTATTACAGAGATGCGGGAACCGCCCTGGGCCAGCGCCGGCAGAGGGCCGAGACGCAGTTCTGCCTCACCCCGGGGCCTTTGCCTTCTGCGGGGCACCTCTACGAGGAACAGCAATC
The DNA here is from genome assembly GCA_008711295.1 of Anarhynchus alexandrinus. Lineage (NCBI taxonomy): Eukaryota > Metazoa > Chordata > Aves > Charadriiformes > Charadriidae > Anarhynchus > Anarhynchus alexandrinus. The sequence continues at coordinate 1,249,547 of VUYV01000165.1, read as the reverse complement.
TCCGTCCCTGCGGGCAGCGGTGGGGATGCAGGAGCCGGCACGGGACGGGCATGCCAGGACCAGCAGAGGAAGGCAGCCGGCGTCGCACCACGGGCTGGTTGTGCCCGAGAGCTCCTGTACGGGTTTTAAAGGCACTCTCCCGCAAAGGCTTACGGGGAAAGGGAGCCGGTGCCAGTGCCGGTAGCGGGGGTCAGTCCCCCCGTTTTTGCCGCGGCAGGCGCGTGGCGCCCCGCTCCCTCCTGCCGGACCCGCAGCCGTGCCAAAAGCTGCACCGTCTGGCTGCGGCGCGCACCAAACCTCTTGGGTGAGTAACAGCCCGTCCGCGCCCAGACAGAGCCATTATGATGTATTAAGTCAATACAGCGCAGAGTCCTTCGCGTTTTTGTCCTGATCTGCAGACATTAATTGCATCCATAATAGCTCCGGGGGGGCTGCAGACTAAACGCAGTTCCAATGAGCTATTAGAGCTCCTTCTTGGAAAGGGCCATTAAGACTGCAGAGCAAGCGCGCGGGACGAGATGCCGTTTGTACCAACTGTGTCACAACCGGAGAGGGACTGGCGGCCTCCGGAGCGCAAACAGCCCGCGAGGCAGGAGGCGGCGAGCACTCCTCTCAGATCCTTCCAGACCTTCTTGTTTCTGGGCACCGTTTGAGTTCGGGCTTAAAAGTACCGGGGTACACGGACGAGTCCCGCTGCAAGACCTCTTGGCAGACCGGGCTGGTTTTAATAGAACGGAGCTTAGTAATCAATCCTGCTCTGCCACGGTGCTATTCCCAACCACTCACTCCATCTCCACAGAATTACGAAAAATAGCTACCACCCCTCCGGGATTCAGCACTCAAACACAAATAACTCATATGCAATGAATTAAATTTTTTTTAGCGGTATCCGAAAGCACTGGCACTGCTTAATCTTTTGCTGACTGAATTTAGTGTTTGGCTTTTAAAGCGAGGGCGCGATCAAGCCCTTAAATCCCAGCAGCAGGAACCGCGGGGAAGTGCTCGCAAAGCGGCTCTGCCGCGACGCGTCGCTCGCAGGGACAAGAGCGTGTGCGGGGAACAGCACTGCAGTACTGGGGGACACGGGATCCGCATCACCACAGCTTTTCTGACCTCTCACACCTTTATTTTTATGAGGATGAAAACAGATGTATAGTAAGTTCATATACGTGTGGGTAATTATCATACGCGGCCCTGAGACAGCCGCCGGGCGCCCTTGGAAGAGGCAGGAAGGAGGTTAACATGGAAGGGCTGAACAACACCTGGTGGTTCCATAGACGACGCTGGGAGACGATGTTTCATGCATAACAAACTGCCTATGAGAAACGGAGATGGGGCCCGGAGATTATTTTTGAGGATTTAAATGAAACAAGGTTAAAATCATACAGTGGTAGCTTTGTCACCTTAAATGTGTTTTGTATTACAACTCTGCATACACTTATAATTCATTCTTTTCATTTTCACAGGCAACATGACCTTGAACAAGAGACACACTGTAGGACCGCAGTAGTGACAGTATAAATAATATGAAAACAATCCTGGGTACAGAAAAATAAAGACGAGAGTAGTTTTTACTTCCATCTAAAACTTACCTGGCTGTGCGTTAATTACAGTCCAGGAGACGCAGAGGCAGAAAAGCCCTTCTGAACCGGGAGAGACGCAGAAGAGGGCGCATAACTTCGTGAGCGCAGAAGCACCTGGTTCAGGTACTGCTGTTCCCATCCCTGCTGTAGCGCCGCGACGTAAGGAGCAGTTCAAAGGCGGTAAAATCCGCAGTGAGATTAAAGGCCAGGAGCAGTGCACGCGGCTTGTAAAAAAGTGGAAAACCAGATAAAGCTGCTTCCTACCAACGGGCGGATCCGGTGGTTTTACAGCCCTGTTTTCTGTACAGTTCTAGGTCACGTGAACAATTTAATAATTTCTTCTGGCTCTAATATCAAAACCTGGAGACTGTGTAAACAGCCTCTGTGACTGTTTCAGAAGGAGCAGACTCCCCAGGCGCTGGGGGGTGGACACTCTTCAGCCCGGGCACCCACCGTTACAGACACTGGCGTTTAAAAAATCAGACACCAGGAATTTCCAGTCTTGCTCAATACCCAACAGACTCCTTTGTTTGAATCCTCAGTCCCACCATTAGGCACAAAGGTCTGTTAAAATAATGTGGGTTTGGACATTCTGCCTTTTGCCTGTTTTAAATTATCTTTACAAACCATACAAAAAGTTACTGCCCGAGAGTAACACCCGCCCGGACATCCTGTCTGCTCCTCTGCAGGTGCCCTTCCACAGATAGAGCCTGTGCTACCCAATTACTGGTTTGGTCAAATATCTCTCCCTAACAACGTATTTATTACTCAAATGAGGGAGCGAGCCTGCCTCACCCCCCGAGCTCGCGGTGTCGGGAGCTGTGCTGACTCCCGTGGGCAGCGGCGGTGCTTCCGGGGGCTGGACATGGACACCATGACCGCGGTGCTCCCTGGGGGTTGGACATGGACACCGTGGTGGTGGTGCTCCCCAGGGGCTGGACATGGACACCATGATGGCGGTGCTCCTGGGGGCTGGACGCGGACACCATGACCGTGGTGCTCCCTGGGGGATGGACATGGACACCGTGATGGCGGTGCTCCTGGGGGCTGGAGGCGGACACCGTGACCACAGTGTCTCAGGCTACTGCTGCTCCCCGGGACACTCTCTGCGAGGCAAGGCTGGCGGGCGACAGCCTTATGTAGACATGAATTTAATTGCCAATTTGGATACTTAGAGTCCAGGTACAGATGGTTTTCTTTGTTTAACCCAAATAAAGCACATCTAAGGAACGAAGGAAAGCGGTGAACAGTCCGTGGCGATGGGAAGCAGCGGTTGCTGCACTGGGATTATTACCACAGAAGCAAATTCCCTGGTGCAGCCTGCGGCCGTGCGAGCTCTCCCCTGCCCTCCCAGACCACCACTGTGCCGTCCTGTGGCCCTCCGGTACGTGCGACCGCCTCCAGTAAGACCCAGGGCGTAGCGACCGGCCACGGTCACCCAGGGCAGTGACGGGCAAGAGGGGTTCGGGGACAGCAGTGACGCCAGGGCACAGTGATCTGTGTCTGCACGATGGGGGCTGCAGCCACCCTGCGCTGCTCCCCCTCTTCCCTGTGCTGTTCCCCCTCTTCCCTCCGCCGCGTTCCCGGTTCAGAAGCGAGCGGCGCTCCGGCCGCCCCCCACCCACCGCCCTCCACGTGCCGCAGCCCCTCACTGCCCGCACACGCCAGGCAAAACCCATTCTCCTTCCTGAAAGCTAATCTCTTCATGACAGCATTTATACATAAATTAATGAAAGATCAGAATATAAAGATGTTCATTTTTGATTATTTGCCCATTTACAGGAAATTCAGTTAAAACTGTTTAGTTTTATCATCACTAGACGAAATAAGCATGACAGGAGATTCTAGCCTCTGGATTATGTAGATAACACACAGAAATGTCATTTACATTTTCATTCTTTTCACAGAGCAACAAACCCGTGCTTGCAAGCAAATTAAAATTCAGAACTTAATTGGATTTTTATATTCTCTTTAAACAGGTAATATTGTTTTTCTTCTTTTTATTATTGTATCTGAACACTGGATTTCATTTCGAGAGTGTGCCACTGAAGGTGAGAGGCCCTCTGCGCTAAACGGTTCATTTAACACCATTAAAACCTACACGTTTGAGGCTTTAGATTGCCGAACGCCACTATTCCAGTATTATTGTTAAACAAGAGAAAGGCTACGGAAAATTACTTTCTTGGGTGTATGCATGGACACACGTATGTGTATGTACATCCACACAAACACATGCACGTACATCTGTACATTTGCATGCATGTGCACAAATACACTTATACACATCTATATGTGTATCTGTGTATGCAAATGTAGAGAAAATGTTACAATAATTTATCTCTGCATGCTCATATTTTTGCCATAACTTGACAAAGCATTTGAGGGGGAAAAAAAAAAAGCATATTTTGTTTGAGTCTTTCTGAAAATCTACTATGGCACGAAAATAATGGAAATCATTCACTCTTCCCCTTTTTTTTTCCTGCTTGTCATGAGCTCCACCAAGGTGGCACTGTCTGATACTGCCTTTAAGACTCTGTCTCTGGCGTTGGTCGGTAAAGTCCAAGCAGCTCCTCTGCAACTGCGGATTACGCAGCACCGTCCCGCACTGCGCGTGCCCCAGCTAGGGCAAGGGGGCTTAGTGGGGCAGAATAAGAAACATCCCAGAGGAAACTTCACTAAGCTATTCATATTCTCACTGAAGAAGATGCTGAGAACGGGACTCTGGCAGGAAACAGCATTTGTAAGGGCGACCAGAGGGAGAAGTCATCCTGATGTCATCTCCACGTTCCACCGCCGGTACCGACTCCCGTCAGAGAGAAGCACGGCAGCGCCAGGCACCCCGCGCTAACACCTCCCCATGCACCTCTGGTTTCTGCCACCAGAAAGCAAGGCTCCACTCCACACAAGGCATTTGCTATCAGGAAAACATCCGAAATCATGAAAATGATGAGAAAAGCACTTCCCGGGCAGCGCTGGTCGCTGCTCCCTGCGAGCGCTCTCGGCACAGCGGGAGAGCCGGGAGGCGCGGGGACGCTGCTGTTGTGTCCCCAGGCAACACGGCCAGGCTTTGTCCCAGGGTGACAAAGGTCTTCTTGCAAATGTACATATTCCCATTCATGTAATGAACACTTCCTGACCCGGAAGAATTCACTGAAGTGGAAGCTCGATTCAAAAATCCCCAGCGCTACACAAACGCACCGGGACTAATCCCAGTTCTTCCTTTACTCCGGTTACTTCTGGTCAGCGCCTGTCAAACATCACACCCACAGCTGGAAACCACCGCACTGCAAACCTCCATGGGCTGAGGCACCAGCAGAAGGGCAGCGCCAACCGACGGCCTAATTACAAACCTGCCATTACCTTTGGGAAATACTCGACCACAAACGTCAGCTGATCCGCGGGGGCAGGAGCACTCCTGCTGAAGCAGAGAATTCTCTACGTTAATTCTCTGCATTTCGCACTGTATCATTTTCAAGTGCAGGAGTTAAAACTGATAACGCCAGACATCTTCCCATACCTTTCGTGCTTTCCCATCATCAGTGATGCCAGTTTCAACACCTGCTCCAAGCTACATAAGTGTGTAAATTAAAAATGCACTTTCCCTGCTCCGTGTTGACCTTCCTCGCGGATTTTCAGTTGCGCTTATGTCTACCCGAGACAGAACCTCCACGCGTTCAACGCAGCAAATCCCCTGCATCATCTGAAGATTTGCCCCTCATTTTATACGTTGTGTTTATTACAGATTGCAACTTGGGCAAGGATCTGGAATAACTTTTCAAAAATGAACCTCTTCCACACAAACCCACACCAAACTAACAAAGAAGTGAGCAAGGAGTAAGAGTCACAGCATGGTGTTACTTGTTCTTGAAGGTTTTTGCCTGGCTAGATCTCTGCATTCCCTGGGAGTTCAGCAGCAAGCGCATGAGTCCATCAAAAAGCCATTTTTGTGCTATTTCTGCCCAACCTAGAGCAAAAAAATTATGAAACAAACATATAACAGGAAAATACGCTCCCACTGGGATATCAAGTCCGGCTTTGTAGACATCAAAGGTTTGTCTAATTCAAATTACTTCAGCATAACTGTCAAAATTTGCTCTGCCGTGCTTATTTACCTCAGCCGGGCGGCACCTCCCTCCTCTGACGAGGCCAGCGACGAACCCGGCCAGCCTCACCCACGGCAGTCCCCGGTGCAGCACTGGGCCCTGCCAGACGCCAGCGGCACTGCGCGGCCCCAGCCCCCCCCGGCCCCGTCGCCGCCGAAAGGGCCAGAGGATGTGGCACGGAAGGGGCCCACGGAAACAGGCACAAAGAAAGTCATTTGTGATTTTGAAAGAGTTTTCTAAGTGTTTTTTTCACTCTTTTTTTCACACTTTTTTTGTAGTTGTTTTTAATGAAAACATAGTCTGTTTTAGGAAAAGTCAGAGCTCTCTTTAAAGCACAAACCCCTACGAAGTTAAAAAATAAAACACAGTTGAGAAGGGAATTTTTCATTTGTATCTCCTACGTCTCCTGTGAGATGATATCCAAAGACACATTTCCACCGTAAGTATTTGTGATGTGTAGCTATTGGTTTGAGTAAATAAATAAACCAAAGAAAGTACTGGTTTTCAGCGTAAAATTCTGGCTTTTCAGTTGAATGCCAACACTTCCCCCTTCCATAAGGAAACACACAGGAAACAGCAGGACCTATTCCTTTCCTTCTGGTCCTCATCCTTCAAAACAAACAGGGCCTTTTTCTCCGGGAGAACCCCCTTCCTCCTTCTGTCACTCTAGTAAGACCATTGCCCCTTCCAAATGGAGACTAAATCACAGAATCACTGAATTTTCATAGTTGGAAGGGCCCTCTAGAGCTCACCCAGTCCCACTCCCCTGCCAAAGCAGGACTGCCCAGAGCACAGCACTCAGCACTGCATCCAGGCGGGGCTTGGAAACCTCCAGAGAAGGGGACTCCCCCACCCCCCTGGGCAGCTGTGCCACTGCTCTGCCACCCCAACCCGAAAGGAGTTTCTCCGTGTATTTGAACGGAACCTCCTATGTTCCACCTTGTGCCCATTGCCCCTCGTCCTGTCACTGGGAACCACTGGAAAGAGTCTGGCTCCATCCTCCTTCAACCCACCCTTTAGATACTTGTACGCAGTAATAAGGTCTCCCCTCAGCCTTCTCTTCTCCAGGCTAAAGAGTCGCAGCGCTCTCAGCCTCTCCTCATACGGGAGATGCTCCAATCCCTCCATCATCTCAGCTGCCCCACGCTGGACTCTCTCCAGCAGTTCCCTGAAATTTGTGCTTACAGGTCACCACGTGCTTACCTTCAGCGCCTGCTTCCGAGAGCAGCCGGTCCGCTACTGCCCTGTAACCGCCACCCACTCGCTTCACGGATGCGATGGGAGCGAACGCATCTAAACAGCGCGTGGGCAGAGCAGACGGAGGGTATCCAGCCGCGAGCCCCTGCGCCTTCGGAGCAGAGCAATCCTGGCGCTGCAGCTCCCACCCACTACGTCAGTCCGGCAGCCGGGTACCGCAGGTCGGGAGGAGGGAGAGGACACCGAGATCCCCACGGGGCAGGTGACGACTGGAAATCCCCCGTGACGGCAATGCTGATCCGTGTCATGATCAAAACGCCCAAGGCCAGCAACAGGAAGGATTGCAAAGGTCTGTTTAAACTAAACAGAAATCACAAACATATTTCTCTTGTATATACGGCTTTCCTAATTATTTTTTTTTATACATAAAGACTTCCTGAGCATATCCCGCACCTGTTTTCCTGGCTGCAGTGTAAGCAGTTAAGACCAGCTCTTTTTATTCAGTGGAAGTGACTGGGCTGAGCTGCTGAGGGCTCAGCATCACCGCAATACGTACTTGCATTCGTGAAAGGGACACCCACCAGCTTTTGTCTATCATCTGCTTTAGCCAACTGTATTAATAAGACTAAGTAAAATCCAAATACTTTCAGAAAGGGACATTTATCAGAAAACCTCTGTAGGGCAGGAGGAAGGTATTATTCCTATTTTCCAGCTGAGAGGGAGGGTGGCAAGGGACTTACCCGACGTGGCACTGCAGTCTGTGGCTCTGGCTCGCCCCTGCCGTACCATGCCGTGCCGTGCCGTACCATGCCGTGCCGTGCCATGCCGTGCCACGGCAGCTCCCGCCCCCGTGCAGAAGGTAAACCGGGACCCCGCAAGGAGCCAGTGGGGCCAGCCCTGCTCGGGGGCTGTTACTGAGCACCACGCCTGACTCCCACAGAGATTTGCAGAGATGCTGAGTTGTGCAGAGGGCAGCTCGTCCTCAGCACCAGCAGAAAGAGGAATTCGCTGTGAGACAGCGGAGCTAAAACACTTCAAAATGTCAAGGCAGGATGACAACCCACCGGCAGCGTTACCTCCGCGGAGTGAGGACGTTCCACGCAGAAAGCATCCCACACGAGCTGTCCCAGGGTGAGGCTGTAAAGAAGCTCCGCGCTGACCCCGCCGAGGCTCAGTGGTGCACTCCCGGCCCGCTGGACGCCCCACGACATCGCCTTTTGCAGTTCTGGACTCTCACAGGAGGTCTCAACCCCCTGGTGCAGCTGCTGGGGCATAAACCTCGGGAAAGCTCAAATACATGTTTTTAAAAGAAATGTTTCTGAAGCACCATCGGCAATAGTTGGGGGGAAAAAATCCCTTCTTTTCCCACTTTATTTTGGAAAACAGGTTGTTGAAATAGTTTTCTTCTTGAGCATTTGATCTTGATGCTTAGGGAAAAAGCAACAGCAGGAAAAAGGTGTCAAAAAATAACATCTTTCAAATTATGGGGGATGATTACTAGTAAAAGGCAACCTGGTGCTACCCTTTGACAATAAATGGAAAACAGTGGGGAAAAAAATCCTTACTTTCTCCCACTAGCCAGAATTAATTTTATGCCATTAAATTATACTTTTGTCATTAAAACAGATGCCAATGGAGTGGCCATAAATCCGCCTCCTCAAAGAGAGACAGTGGAGTGGGGTTGGTTTAAAATCACAGATTTTTTTTGCATACAGATGTATTAAAGGACTTCATTCGGCTGCGTGACTTTATAGTTTCACGGTTATTGTGGCAAAAAGTTTACGGCCTTCAAATTACCCCTGGAAAGCTAAATATTCTGGAGCTCCCCAGGCACATTTATTTCGCATCCTTCCTCTTCCCTCCCACCCCACATCCCCCAAACCAGAAAGTACCATGCAACGCCTGTAACGATCTCACCACCTCTGGCACAACCCCCCAACACCTCAGGAATACGCTGCAGGAGACGTCAGTGTTCCTAGCATTGGCACAAATGTGGCCAGTCATATTAACGGGTCATCAACATTTGGCTCGCCCGCTCCCGTGGCAGCGAGCTGCGAGCGGCGCCGGGCTGCGCGCGGCACTTCAGCCGCGGTGGCTCTGGTCGTGCTTGCAGAGAGACCAGTACGACGCCTCGAGCCTGAGCCCGCTGTGGAACTTTCCGCCTGGTGAGCAGATTAATTTGCAGCACGATGTAAAAGTCATGGATTTTCCATACCTTCTCTCCAGTCCAAAATATAAGCTCAATATCGCTAATGCTCGAGACGCAGGAAAAACGCGGAACGTGCCCTATAAGGGGTTTGTTTCTATTCCTCTTGCCGAGCGCCGTTTGTTGTTTCGCCGCCGTGCTGACCCACGCGGCACCTTAGCAACATCCCCGGCAGCGCGCTATAGGGAGGTAATACTAATTAGCGTTACCAAGTCCATCTTGACTTTGACGTGAGGCTGCACACCGCTGCGCAGAGCGCGGCCGACACATCACCCCCCTCCGCCCCCAGGTGTGGCACAGCTACAGCTCCTCAGCTCAGAGCAAGTTTTAAAGCAAAAGAGGAGGTCACCAGCCGCTTGCGGCAAATCTCCTGCTGACCCGGTGCCAAAACACCGCTGCTTTTCCCCAGAATAAGCCCAGCTCTCCGGTAGATTTGCCAGCTTATGCCTCTTTTCTTAACTGGATCTCAATAACACAGTCACGTACCCGCACCGTTTAGAAACCGAGTTCATTTTCTATTGGACCAACTCGAAAAGCCTTGTCAGGAAACAGTGAATGAGCTGGAAATTAAGCTATAAAACACACTGTATCCGTGCGTTACAATGCAGGAATTGACAGGTAACAATAAATACACTCATGAGTGTTATAACAATAAATACAGCCTAAAGGGGAAGAAATTTTTTTTTTTTTTCTATTCTTTGGACTTCTGAGACATAGTCTTGCTTTGAAAATGCTGGTTTAGACTTCATTAAGAAACAAGAGCCAACAATATCAACATTTCTTCTCTTTCTTTTTGGAAACCCTATCAAAAATACAGCATGATTTTAAAGTACAAGTGATTTGGATTTTTTTGCAATAATTCTGCTATCTAGTTGTGCTCCTTTAATTAGCTATCAGCAGCACTTAAGTTATTTCTAGTGTATTGTTGCCAGATTTTTGCATATCTCTCCCAACCTGTGAAAACTCGCAAAAATAGACCTACAAAAATTAATCTTCCTGTTCCCCATGCAGAGATATTAAAGCGGTAATTGCATTCTTTAGACCTCTAAAACCTGGTTCTACTTCTAGATACTTATCTGAAAGCCCAACGAAATGGTGCGATAGCTGTTGTTGATGCTACTTACACATTACTGGAAGTTATTGAGATCTGATAATAATCACTGCATTGTAAAAGCTTCACAGAGTCAGGCCAAATTTCGTCCGTGCCTTTGATATCTCTACTGAAGGGTGATCGTCCGGACAAATAAACTCCATTTATTAATTCTTAGCATCATGCTTACCTTTATTTATTGTAGTACACGAAGAAATCTTGTCATCTGGAAGATACTCTACTCGGCATGCAACACAGCAATTTCTTAAAACCCCAGAGCTTAAACACGGACCGTTTCCCCCTGAGCAGGTAGGTCGTGCGGTCAGATCCCGCTTCACTCGGTGTAACTCACTGCCCCATGGAAACACCTTCTGCCCCCCTCTGTGGACTTCCCCAAAGGCCACAAACCGCTATGACTCTGCTGCAGTTGGTTGCTCGCTCCTTGTAAAGATGAGACCCACTGTGAAACTCTTTCTTCCAGGTTTAACTGCGCTGCACACTCCATGAAAGCACAGACTTCGAAAGGTGTCTCACAATTTGGGAGCACCTAACAGAAACAGGGCTAAAGTTACACAGTGCTCTCCCTGGCTCACTGAGCTTCTGTGGACCACACTTTGGGGGGATTCTCCACCACTGGAAGTCGTGGCAGGGCCTGTGCATCCCACAGGGCCAGAGCAGGAGGAAGATGTCCCACGCGACCCACTGCCAGCCCCACGCGTGAGACGCGCGCCTTGGGATGGACGCCGGGGAAGGGGAGGGTGGCTGCTTCCAGGAAGGAGCGGGCAGAAGCCAGCCGCCTCCTGGCTCGTGGGAGTCCTCAGAGCCACTCTGCGATGCAGCACCTGACAAAACCAGTCTTCCCGTATCGTTTGGATGTACCACCTCCACACATCAAAGCCTCCTACAATAGGAAGCACGGTAGGGTATGATAGGACTTTTTTTTTCCTTTTAGATCAAGTTATTTGAAGACTCTGTTTTCCACAGACCGAAGCACAGAAAGGCTAAGCGAGAATTATCAACAGCTTCGCTGGAGACACCGTTCTTACTTGTGATCCAGAGATCCAGACAGGCTCTCGGGGGCCCACGAGTGGTCCGGTTATCCATTCCACACCCACGACCTGCGCTGAAGCGGTGAAGCAAAGGTTCTGGTTAAAGTGAAGGGAGAGGATGGAGAACTTCTGGAAACTCAGTATTTTTTTACTCCAGAAAAAGTGATATCAAAGAGAGAAGGAAGTGAACAGGTTACACTGTTAAAAACTCCTCTAACATTTGGATTTATTTCAGTGGTGTTTGGCAAGTTCTCGCGATGGGCAGCTTCAAAGGCCCTAGAGTAATTGCAAAAGAAACCCCAATTAAGAGACCCTGATGAGGCAAACTATTAAAATTGAATATACAGTTTGATGAATTTCCCTGCTTTATTTTTGCAGCAAATAATATAGTTCCACATTGTTTTTTTCCTTTCACTAAAAGTGTGAACTACAGTCCTATAAATTCATCCTCGCTGTCAATTAAATTAAATAAACATTGTCTGAGTGCATTAGGAAGAGATACAAAACAATTCAATACCAGGGTTAGTTATTGAGAAGGCTTTTTAATGAACATAAATTGATGTAATTAAAATAAATCTGCTTTCCACGTTTCTCAAGTAGATGCCCTGTAGCCATCCCTGTAGAACACTGTAGCAGAATAAACACAGGGCCAAAGCCACTGTCTTTCCTCAGACTAAACGGGAGCTTCCTGCTCTCCAGGAGCTTCCTGCTCTCCGGGATTTCGGAGGTAACGATGGAGGATTCTGCTTACTTAAACAGTTGTTGAAGGAACGTAAAAGAGAAGATCAAAACTCAGTGTCATTCATTTTAGCTGCCAGCCCAGCTCATACCACGACACTCAGCTTTGCGTTAAATTTAGTTTTTCCCCCAGCATCACCTTCTTTTTACAGAAGGAAATGAGTAAATGAAAATGCTTTCCAATATTACGCTTTATAGGCTGCTGGTAACTAGTTGGCAGCTTCTATGAATTCTGCTTTTGGAAGGCATTCTGCAGGTTGTGATGCAGTCATATGTTAGGACCACATTTAAAACCAATGTGCAAGGTTAGAAAAGTATTTTTCTGTTACAAGATCTCCCTCCCTCACTTTCTTTGTGTCTCTAAAATAATAACAACAGGATCACCAACTTTTCTGACTATTAAAGGACAGGAGGTATGCATTATCTCTGGACCAGCGGCTACTGGGTACGCCTATTAATAAACCATACGCAGCTGAGGAAATCAGAGAGCTAAAGGAGCTCATTGGAATATATTAGATATTTTTAAACTGACCGAGATTAATAAAAAATCATCAAAAATCTTTGACATTTGAGTCCTACACTCTGATGGTGATGATGTCTAATGTGGAGGTGTGTGCATGCCCAGAGTTCCTGTCTTAAACTGTTCCGAGTTCACCCCACAAGGACACTGACATTAGCACATGGGTCCTACTGACAAAACAAAGGTTATCGGTCACCTCTGATTGCACAGTTCAGTTCTCAAGATTGCTCCGCAAAGAGCACGCGGCTTTACAGCATAGGTAAGGAATAAGGAAAAAAAATCCCGTATCTGACAGCACCACCGTTCTTCCCCTCACCTTCACTTGGGCTCAGCGAGGTTCTCAAGCTGAAGTCCCATTGCCTCAGTCAGATAAATTCTCCAAATCACCTTCCGTTTCAGGAGTTCTCCTTCACATGGCAAAATTGTTCTGGCTGGAAAATAGAGAAAGGATATTTTTTGTGTGCAACAGCCTCACTGACAATTAGTGCCTTTGGCATCCCCCGTACAGAGAGAGGCATTTCACTCTGTGGACACATGAAGAGCGTAGGTCTCCAGCGCTGACAGCCTTTAACAAACAATGCAACAGTGTAGAAGGGGATATAAATCACAACAGCAACTTGAAGGGTCCTTCTTAATAACACAATGTATGTTTATCTCCAGGAAAAGAAGGCCCAGCAACTAGCAAACACCACAGAATTCCCACGCACCATGGGATCGTCTGTGGCTCTTAGAAAGGTAAAACGTGCTGGAATAGAAGTCAGTGTTCTCAACAGCAGCGACCCGCGTGCTTAGAGAGAGGAAAGCACAGCACACTATTTCTCCCGAGGCAGTACAAAGTACTGTTCCTTATAATTGTGAGCATAAGATTCAAAAACATTTCCATTGCCTTGATGAGCCGTGTTGCAAACTGGCAGCATACCAAACCCTGGCTTAGGCTGGGTGGCACAATACACAAAGTCCTTAAATCTCTCCACCCTTAGAAGATGGTGGCTTTGATAAAGGCACAGAGCTGGGAAGCACAGGAGTTCATTTACAGAATGCTTTTAGGGTGCGGCAGTTCTGCTCTTTTCAGTGTATAAATCTTTCCCTTTTTTCCCCCCCTCTCTCCTCTGATTTTTCAAGGTTATTATCTCAGTGCTTTTTCCTTGGTACCAATTCCTCTGAACTTGAGTTCACAATGACTCACAGCAGGGAGGCACAGAGAGAGCTACCACCAGAAGCCTCCTCCCTGGAGAGGCTTCACAATGCTGCCTATTATTTAGCAACTTGAAACGCCGGCTTAATGGCACACATCTCTTAAACATCCCTTTCTTTCGTTCGTTCACCCCAGGGATCCGAGCCATGGAGATGGATCTCCACTCTCTCCATCCCGCCCTCCCCGCTGGCAAGGTGCACGAAAGCGGGGGGCTGCCAGTCTCCAGACTGCGGCCGTGACTCCCAGCACTGGCGCTCAGCACGCTGAAGTGGTGGGCTCCAAAGCTCCGTTCAGTCCTGTATTCACCCACCACCGAAAAAATGGTTAGCAAAACCCAGCGTATCTTGGGGGAGAATTAAATTTGGGGGTGTTTTGCTGCTTTGACTGTGCTTGGATTGGGGTTGAAAGCTCCTCTGCTGATGCTTAGTAGAAGTCCTCAGTAGAAGTAAACCCTCCTTAGCAGAAGATGTCTCTCGTTGCAGTTTAAAAAGCCAGGCATCCCTCCTCAGACTCCCACACAGTATTTGTTCAGCAGAAGAGGGTAGATACGAGGGCTACACAAACACAAAGTTCTGGAAGGAAATCGACTCCCCCAGTCTCATTAGTGATGAGAAAAGCACAGACCATTCTGCCTCCATGTGGGCTGCAGCCCTGCGAGCTGGAAGACAGAGTCGTGCAGACTGACGACGGGGTACAGGGCCGTTACGCGCATCGGCAAGCCCTCGAACTAACCCACCAGTCGTTTAGATCTGGCTGTGTCACCTACCGTTCCTTCTCAATTTCTCTCCTCCAAAACCCACGGCAGGTGAAATCCAATACCAGGCGCTGACTCACAAATAGCTATTCATTTTCAAGAAATCTTCCACCTGAATCTTTTGTCAGAAGCTTCTAAGGAAAACACGGGGTGATAGAAAGTGTAGGTGAAGTGACAAGTTGAACTGATCGCACCCAACAAACAAAGCGTCTGGGGCCTCGGTGTGCCATAGCTTTGTTTGGCCGGACAGGATAACGATGTGAGCCTAGCAGTGGCTCGGGATTACAGGCTACTACTCCGTTCTTCTATTAAATTCACCATGTGATGCTGAGCGTGGCTCCGTGCCTCTCAGACGCTCTTTTCCCTTGACGTGTTTGCTTCTGTGTTATCTATTTGTAAGAGAAGGTCCTCAGAAGAAGGTCTGGCCTCTTCCATAGAACTCTCTCCGTTCTGGCCTTAATAATCCCTTGTTCGCGTATCTAGTAATTGTCTTAACGTGTACACAATTATTATTAATAGTAGTTATAATAATAGAAATAATTACGGGGTTTACAGTCTTGTGGCCCATACAGCAGTGTGTTGCAGTTCAGACATTACTCACATTAAGTCCAAGATCATGATGGTAACATCCCGCCCCTGCCATGACTGGACACGGGGCGCCGGCTGACTGCTTGCAGCAAAAATTGTTGTTTACAAGGTACGGTAGAGATGGCAGCACTGCACTATTAAAAACATATTAAATTAATTGAATTCAAACAACCAGCCACAACAGCAAAATGGAGAAAGCATGTCTCCTCCAGGACAGTATCTAGCTGCCTTTGATGGTCAGCAAAGACAAATCCTCCTCATGAATAGTGGCATGCACACAGAGATGGGTCAGGTTCTACCACTGCTTTCTCTGTAACCTTCATGGGATGCGACAAGTGGAAGTGTAGAAAATGGGGAGTTTTCCTCTCCTCCCCCCTCCAGCTTTAGCAGTCTGGGAATAGCACAGATTAGAGACACCGATTTCCATCCTGGATTGCTCCCCTGAGGGATAAACGCCTGCAGAATATAAGCGTCAGTTGGATGTTCATCTTGGCGAAATGACAGAGGAAGAGGAGCTGTGTGCAGGCGGGAGCAGGCTTCCCGCTCCCTTCCTTGCACCCTGCCACACGCCAACCACGCTCCTGTGGGCCCATGGATGCCGCAAGTCCAGGAGCTCCGAGACCAGCTGGGGCTCAGGACGTAGGCTCTGAGCCCAACGAACCCCAGAAAGGGTACAGCAGTTTGGCAAAACTCCAAGTCAAGACACCATAACTGAAAAACCTATGCAAGAAAACAACTGCCCCGTGAGGGGGTTAAGGTCTAATTGTGGAACTTTCTCCCTCGGGCCACAGAGAAGTACAAGTTATCTTTTTCTTAGTGTGAAATCTGCCATTTTCACGTGATCACACGACAGTAGGAAGTGGAGCTTTATCCACAACAGCAGATATTCCAAGCCTGGCTGCATCGGAGAGGAGAGTATCGCGTGCCCCAGCACAGCAACACCAGCAGTCTGCTGGCCAAAGGCCACTGGGTCAGGCACGATGCCAATTAACAGAGGGGGGAGAAAGAATATGCACCTTTCTCCGAGGACACGATGTTGGAAACGCTTCAGAGCAAAAGGGCCGAGCGTACCCACAAGCTGCTGAGTGACATCCCCCGTCCCCGGTCTTCAGCTCCTTTGGGCGCTGGTGGGACATCCCCTCCGGCTGCTGCGCCGGAGGAGAACGGCCGCGGAGGCATCTCTCCCTTCCCTCCGTAAGACTCATCCCGAGACTGTGCCGCAGCCGGGCTGTGCCCCGCCAACTCCTGGGGCTCGCGGCGGCGTGGGAGAGGCACGAGGCTGTGCCCGGGATAGGCATGTTTCACAGAAGAACACAGACTTTTCAAAAACGACTAACACCCTTCTGCCATCCATGCTCAAGGACTGCGGTAGAACAAGAGCCAGCCTTGCTTGCAGGGTCTTGCTTTCCGCTCTCAGGCTGGTCCTCACAGTACTTAGAACACGCAGCTACAGCCTTATTATGAAGAATTAATACAACGGATCTGAGGGATATCTATCGACTGCTGCTGTTAAGAAACATTCTGGAATAGTTGCTTGGCTCCCACTAGATCCTACGCTAAGGTAACACTTCCCAGAAGTTTATTTGTATTTCAGAGAAGAACACGCTGACCGTGTTCGCACTTTCCAATATTTCTTCCAGACACAAGGGATTATTTACCCGTGCTTGCATGCAAATATCTCATCTAATTCATTTTGTTCTTTTAAAATGCTGTTTAAATAAAGCTTTTCAGGGAAACGGAGCCTGTTTCAATTTATCTTAGCTGAAACTAGGACTATAAATCTCTTCAGTTTCCTTTATTGATCTTAGACAAAATTACAAATATAAATTACAGCTGCTGCAAATTAAATGTTCTAATGACTGTGTTTGAAAGCAAATGCAATAGTGTCAATAACGCATTAGATAAGACACAGCAAGAACTGCACAAAGCTACCATTCACTGGTGAAACCAGAAAGATTTCTGTGGAAACCCATGGCCAGGGTGTCCCGTCTCCTACAACCAGATTTCCGTCATATCTCTGATTAATTTATAAAATTAACTACTCTGGATCTACAGGACTTGCAGATGGTTTAATGCACCCACCAAGAAAAGTCAAGTTTTCAATTGGTTTGTGAGACAGCATTGTTTCGAGGCCCAACAGCCCCTGAAAGTATTGCTCCTGGAAGTCTTGCAAATGCACCATAAATGGCAAAGCTTTGGCTGAACCTGTTTTGACTGACTTTAGGAAGCCAGGAGGACTCTGTACACTGGACCAAGGCAGGAATCCAATACCGGCACGTGGTGCCGGATCACCGTACTTGAAGAGGCAATACATATTCCATACAGCCCACACTGAAATAGATAAATATATATAAATATAGCTGCAGATTAACTGCCCCATGATTTTTCTCCATTCTTGATCTCCCTGGAAACTCTGGCCACGGGGTCATGCTCCACAAGGGCAAATATCAAGTGATGCTGCTTCAGGTACGATACATTTCTTACGGAGAAGCTTCTATTTCACAAAGCAGCATAATCACCTCTTTTCTACACCACTGACACTTAGATCCTTATGCACCAAAGTATCTGTTTACCAGGTCATGAAATTGCAAGTATGATAGCAGTGACTTTGCTGCACTTGATAAAACCGTAAAACATGTCATATTGCTGCCCATTGAGCTTTAAAAAACCCGACACTGGAGAGGAGACAACATTCTTGTTACCATCACAGTGTTTCGAAATACCTGCTTTTCTGCTTGCCATCTGTGGACACGCGTTTTTCCTTCACTCCAGTTCTGCCACCCCTTTCTGGTACAGACAACACTGCAAATATCCAGAGAAAATGATTCCTTTTATGCTTTCTTAAGTTTTATATGATCACAAAGCCCCTCGGAATATGTATATCTGTGCGTAGTCAAATTATTAACATTCCTACAAATTTTATGCAATAGGCACCTCAGTGACGGGACAGATGAGCTCTCCGTTCAGCTGGAGATAAGTGCAGGATACGGGGACTGGAAACCCTGTTGTCTTTGTGGCTCACAGAACTGATTGCTTCTAAGCAGAATTCAATTGGTTTGACAGACACCATTGTCTCAGGGCCGAACAGCCGCTGAAAGTGTTCCTCCTGGAAGCCTTGCTCGTAACTGCACCACGAACGGCAAAGCTTTGGTTGCAACTGTACCGACGCTTTGGAAAGCGGCGAGACTTTGCACGCTGGACCAGGGCCGGAATCCCGCACCGGCATGCGGGGCGGAATCAGAGGGGCACATGGGACAGACCCTCCCACCCTCTGAGCTGTCCCACAGACGCATGGCACTCCTCTTCCGTGCTTACAACAGGCAGTAAATTGGGTGTCTTCCCTCATCGCACAATCCAGCAAGCGAGAACGGAGCTGGAGCAGCAATCCTTGTTCTGCTGCTTCTTCCCCGGTGTCGCCGAGCTGCTGCGGCAGAGTGACCTCCGCAGACACCCGGTACCGCTGCCACCTCTATGCTTTCGGAGGAAGGAGCTGGGTTTTTTTCCTCAAAATAAAAGCACTCAGTCAAGTTCCCCAGATCCTTGCGAGGACGCAGGCAGCATTTGCTGTTTCAGGAGCGAAGTCAGCGGGCGTTCCCGTCGTTTTCCAAACGCCAGCACGGCTGGCAGACGTCCCCTCCCAGGCGCCAGCACGGGGCGTCTCTGAGCGGGCATGGACGGGCTCTGCTCCGGGCACCGCGCTAACGTGCGCCAGCCGCTGACATTCTGTTTTATCCTTCACTGTACATCAGTTTGTGCAATTTCATTCATGATTTACTTTGACCTTTCGCTGTGTTTGATATTTTCTGGTACCAAAAGTTGACACTTAATAAAGGAAATTTCAAGAAAACATCAGCCAGCAAGCTAAATATCTGCACAGAAAAGGCAGATTTCACAGTGAACTGATCAAAATTACTGCCTTGCTGTGAGAGCCTAGAAAGATCCCCCTGCTTCAACCGTAAGCTGCCCAAAGCAGGATGTCCTTCTGCCTTAACACCGCAGTTTCATACTCATTCTTTCTCAAAATACCCAAGTCTTTTATTCACCTCTTCTGGGTAACAGTGCTGTAAGTTCCTGTCTTTGGGAAGATTTTTCTCCTCTTCATTACCGTTACTCAGCCCAAGCTGCTCTGCATGTGTGCATTGACACACACACAAATTTCAGTGAGTATCTTCCATGGGAACACTCTGCAAAAATCATCTGCTGGATGCAAAAGTTCAGCTCGGAGAATTATTAACATCCAACAGTAAATGCTGTAATCTTAGTGTTAAGTGGCAAAGATCAGGTTAAACACCTCTCAGAATGCCTACAGGCTATAAGGTCTGAAGCGTTTGCTCTTGGAACAGCACCTCGGCAGCACGGGGGCTGGGCAGCAGCGAGCCAGAGTCGAGAGAATGACTCCCTTCGTGGCCCCTCTTCTGCGGTTATTTGCAGAAGGGAAAAGCAAAGCTTCCGCGTTCAAAACTCTCATGGAGCTCTGCGGGCAAAAGACACACGAAAATCTCTTTGATCATGTTTAAATATTTCAGAGAGGTGACCAGACTTTGGAAGTTTAATTACCTTAAGCCATGAGAGGGCAGAGAATGAGGGCAACCACAAAGAGAAGGAAAAGGAGAAAAAATGAACTTTTTCCAGGACAACGGGATGTTACTATTTATGAACCTGCAAGAGAATTAGAGCTGAAATAATTAGACAGAAAAAGAGATTTTAATTAATGATGGTAATTCTTACGAAAGGAACCAGATTGCCAGCCCTGGAAACTGCCAGTTCTTTTTATCCACAACGTACGTACACCCTCAGTGAGACTATTGCAAAGATTCCTAGCGCAGGGCATTGCGCTGAGCCGAGAAGCCCAACGTCTGACTGGTCACACGTCTTGGCTTTCGCTCCAGCTGAGCTTTGCAACGTGAATAGCTGTTCACTAAATCAACTCCTTGGTACAAGCAGATCCTTTGACATGGGCCAACTGATCTCTAATGACTTGAATCAGCTTATAGTGGTGACTGAGAATCACAAAACCTACTGAAACAAACATAGGGTCCCACAGGTTCAGATGACCACTGCGTCAGTGTCCCAACCTGAGGAAGTCACAGTAAATGGACTATCAGNGAAAGAAAGAAAAAAGTAACCTTCCATTCAGGTCATGCCATTTGGGTTAACTTCCAATCATCCTGTTGAGAAACAGCAGTCACTTTATGCCAGTGCTCAGGTGTCACGAGGGCCACGAGGCACCGCGTTTTGTGAAGAGCAGCAGCTGCAGAATCTGCTCCTGAGTTGGAAGGTGAGGGGGAGGGACTGTATTTTTAGTTGTTGTTAATAAAATTCTGGAGCAATGGAAGGTTAACAGAAGCCTTTCACCATCTCCCTTTACGTCCCGTTTTCCACGCCTTTGCAGCTGGATGGCGAATTCCAGCTCCCAGAAGTGCCGAGCAGACCAGCAGATTTGGGGTACAAACCCTGTGACAGAAGGACAGCTAGTCTGGCCGCTCCCTGAAAATTTAATTTCTAACCCCTGTTGGCTAACCGATGCAGCTGGCTTAAGCTAAATCTGAGAAGCAACACCTTGCTGCAGCTCTCATAACCTCCGGGGGCATGGAAAGCAGCCACCCTCACTACTCCAGCCCGATAGGAAATAGATGAAGTCACATGTATCAACTTCACTTGAACACGAGTATTTCTGTTACCTGGGTCAGAGAGTCTGTGCAGTCACTCTCCAAAACCCGCTGGTATTAATTCAGCAATTATAGCTTTATGGTGGCAGGGAATCCTCAATGTTTAAACTGGCACTGGAAAGCTGTAATTCTGAATGGGACATGACATGAATTACTGGATTGCTGTAATTTTTCAGCTTTTCATGCATTTTCACTGCATATATTAAAAATACAGCAAGTAATTCACTTTTAATTATGCAAATTCCAAGACATTAAGACAAGAGATGGATGAGTTTTTAAATGCCTGCTCTGCCTGGCCACCTGGGGTTAGTACAGAAAATGCACCAGCTAATCAGGTAACCTGGCCCACCCCGCTCCTGCTTGCCTGGGTGTACACAAAATTACCACCACATCAGTATTCAGCACCATCACGAGAGCACAGAGTACAGGAAAGAAATTGCCAAGCAGAGGGGAGGCCGGCAAAAGGCCGATCTTCTCAGCCTGCCTTCCCCACCTCTTTCGGTGTTCAAGGAGAGCTGATAGATAGCCGTCCTCACGTCTGACATCGACCAAGCCCTCAAAGGCTTCCAGGCATCTATATGCTTCGTAGTTTGGCAATTCTCTTCCTGACGGCAGGGCTCAGTTTTACTGGGACAGCATCCCCAGCTACTATTTCTCACGGAAAGGAAAAATTTGCCCAAGAGAGGTATTACAAATAACGTTTAACTAGAATATTCGAATCAGGACCATAGCATGCACCAGCTTCCACGTGCTGCAGCTCTGCCGTCGGCTTCTCCACTGTTCCTTAGCAAAGTCTATGGCTGCAACCGGCTTTCACATGCGCGTGTCCATGCACAAGTCGGTGAGTCCCTTGTGAAGAAGAAATAAGTTACGCTCCTCTCAAAGACACTGTTGTTAAACTGTAAGACAGCAAGTGCAAGCAATGATGGCTTGTTAAAAGTCTAGTGGCTGTATCTAATAGCTGCAGTGTTCAGTGCGGTAATTACAGAGGCGAGAGATTGCTGAACATGTGTAAAAAAAGGAAATAATTGGGGTAGCAGTAATGCAAAAGCTTCTCCAAGCCTAGAGCAATTGTTATTTTGCCCTCCTACTGATGTGCTACTTATCCAGGATACAGTGGTGGGAAACCAGCTCTCTTTAATGAATGCTAAGTTTAGGTGTTTTCTCCCCAGGAACCCCAAGGCTGCACATCCCGTACGTCAACAGTTTAGGACACGGAGGTAAAACGACTCAGTCAAACACCTTATCGCCTTGCCCTGGAAGGACACATCTGCCTCTCTTCCTTGCAAGCCTGGGAAACCTTTCAAGCAAGCAAATTAGCAATGCAAATCTCCAGCAACCGACTGAAAGGAGGGTGCTAAAGAAGGTGCTCGCAAGGCACTGCTGTGCTGAGTCCTTCAATTCATATTTTCAAACCAGGTGGAAACTTTTCATTTTCTCTAATCTCTTTTTCCTCCGTTCCCTACCCAGCGGTGCCTCACTGCCAGTTTCAGCCTTGCCTCTCTAAAGGTGATTTCTTGCCGCTCCCTCGGCCGCTATTCTGTGTGCCGGCGTCTCTCAGCGCTCTCCCGAGTGCCTATTGCACACCGTTTCAAAAGAAGTCGTCCTCCTGAGGGGGAGTGTGTGGTTGGAGTGTTTCTTCTGTCATGTCCTTGGCACTGCTATTACAAATCTCACTCCGATACAGTATCAGCCCTGAAACCCCGGAATTCAGCCGTATTCTCAAATTTTTTGAAACTCACAGCTCCGCTTCGGCATACCTGCTGATCGCAGCCTTTATGAATCCAGCCAGGACTGAGCGTTACCTTCCCCTTACGGCTTCCGTGGAAACCTTACTCACGCGTTAGTCATTTGCTGTCTCAACCACTTCTTTTAAAATTGTGTTAAATTCCTGCTCTTTACCTGTTTATCTGTTTTACAAAGATGTGTCTCGTTGGGCAGAGGGAAGTCACGATTTCAGTCACTTACCAACACGGATCACCACCTTGTTCCCGAATTCCTCTCACAAGCCCCTGAGAGATTGCCCTCTCAGTCTCACCATGGAACACTAACATCTGAACACACCGTTTCTCACCACCGAAGAAGCGCAAGACCATGGTGCTACAGAACCGCCATCCTTTTTTCCTACTGCAGTAGGACAGGTAGCTCTTGCTCGGTGTGAACAGAAGAGCCTGAACCTCTCTTTCCTTGCTAAAGGAAAAGCCGATTCATATTTATAATCAGAAGGAAACGAAGAGCACAAAAGCAGATGATGACAGTGTGATTAAGGATTTCTTTTAAACTACAGAATAAAGCACAATTAATATCTTGGCTTGAGGGAGATTAAAGACTTGTGTGGCTTCTTCCATTCTCCCCTGATATCACCATTATGTAGCAACGGTCTCTTAGAATTAATTCTGCAATACACGTCTGCTGCTGGTTCTACCAACCAAAGGCTGTATAAAGATCAGCTTGTAATAAGAACCAGTTTAACCCCATTTACTTTCTTAATGTCAGTGGTATCACAGAGATCACTTCTAACCTCGCATGTTAAGTAAAGCAGTTAATTGTGCTGCTGTACCAGGTTTAGACATAAAAGGCAGAATTAATAACAGGTTTAAAGAAAAGGCTTAGATTAGGAGTTCTGAATGCAGAAAAAGGGCTAATACCAGCTTGTAAACAGAAAGCAAGGTTGATATTTGGTTAAAAGATGAGACTAATAATGGTTTCTTTATAGATCTGAATGACTTACACATACAATAGGGGATAGAAAATAAACATTTTGTTGAAAACGAGTCAAAGAAGCACCAAGGTTGCCCCTTTGTTTCAAGTAAAGTTCTCCTGAGCAAAGGTGGCTGCCAGACCAGAAACAGCCGTGTCTGAGCTTGCCCCGAAGAAATTCCCATATAGTTAGTAGAGGCCAAACAGACGCTTCACGATGCGTTTCACGTCGCGCAGTGCGGGTACCTGGGGAGCCTGGCTCCGCGTGGGCACCTCCGGCCAGACATGGGGGGGTGATACGGGACGCCCTCGCACGCCTCGGCCCCGGCTGGGTACGGAGCCAGGGGCTCGAGTGAAAGAACAGGATCCAGGGTACTACAGTGTCGGAGGAACCTACGGGTACGGTAAGGCAGGCAGCACGGTCTGCAGAGGGCTGGAGCGTGCAGCTCCTCTTGTTGGCAATGAATGTGAGCGGCCCACCTTTGTTTCTGGAAAAAAAACCCAAAATATTGGGAGCCTATTTGCATCTTTAGGCACCTGAATACCTTTTTTAATGCCTCTGTTCTTAATGGTCTTAATACCTGCTTAGAACAAGCAGGAGTGTAGGTTGGCAGGGAAAGATTAGAGACTTCCAACTCATAATTCATTTCCCAGGCTGTTCCCAGGGCACAGCAATTATGCACTCTCCCTTACCCAGGACAGACTGTAAAGTGACTGTATTGTCCTTAAAGACTAAATTAAAGTAAGCAAGAAGGCAAGTAAATGTTTTCTACATGACTGCTGCCATTTTATAAAAAAAAACCCTATTGAATACAAAATGAAAGGTATCCATAGGTACATAAACAACTTTTTCTTTTTTTTTTCAGTTTTAATGATCCAAGGCATTGTTTAAACAGCAACGCTATTGTAGATTTACTTAGCTGATTTCTTTCTGAGTACACCAGAACCCCGATCCTTCTGACAACGAATGCTACAGAAAGCAGCATTAGGCAAGTTACTGTGAAACCAAAGTGTATTTGTGCAGCAATAAAAAAGAAAGAATTGGGACAATAATGAGCAACCAAATAGTAACACAGTTATGGGTGCTGCTTTGCAGGAGACAAGTGACTATTCTGAACTCTGAAGTGCCAATGTAATGAATCACAAGAGCCCAGTAAAATGAGAGCAAACATATAAATTCTTCTTATTTCAGTATGTACAAATACCAAAGCAATTTTGGGTTGTTAACCTCCACAGCTTGAGGACAATATGTTCATCATTACTGTATAGCACTTGCCTCTTCAGAAATTCTCTGTATACTGGTTTTGATGTTTCACTGAAGCATCACGTATGCCTGAAAGGAGGCTCAGTATCAGGCAACACCGAGTAGCTCATAAAAAAGCAGACAATTTTTTAAAAAATCAACTAGGAAAGGAAGCAAACTGATACTAGACATTATTTGTGACAATGTAGATTGTGAAGAGACACTAAAAATATTTGGATTTTTCCTTTCACATGGACTTCATAGCTCCTCCTTTTCCTAAACAGCTTAACAGTTCTACGTTTACCTCTTTCACCTGCACGGCCGTTTCATCTCCATGGGCTCTACCTCCTCAGCTACAGCCGCAGCGCTCTTGTTCCCACCTCCTCTGCTCCATTCAGAGTCCCAACAAGGGCCCCAACCAAGCCCTCCCTCAAAGACCCTCACGGCCATCAGCTGAAGCTCGTTCACAGAACAGTGAGCAGGTGGCAAGCGTTTGTTTTAGGAGGTTGGCCGGGCACGCATCACTCATGGTAACCGCAGTGAACGCTGCACTGTCCTCTCTCTCCTGAGCCAGCCAAGTCACCCTTTACTCAGGATTTGAGAAATCCCTTGGCTAATTCTGTCTCCCTGCAAATTCTGTCTTCCTATGCATCACCAAATAATGACTTTCCTTCAATCACCCCTGTGGAGAAGGTCACAGTCCCAGCGGAAGGCAGAGTAAGGTACTTCCATGCTATCCCTGGAGATGTGCCCCGTCAATAAGTCATGTGCTATAAAATCACCTTCCAATTGCATACCTGCATTGCTGCCATGTTTCCTCTCTCTATTTGCAGCCCTACCCCTGTGATCCTGAGCCTCACGCGAACGGCAAGAGCTTTCCTCCTCCTGAGAAATGCTTTCTCGGTCTACTGAAAGTTTGGGGAATCAGATATATTATAATCTGGGTATGGAAATAGCAAGAAATATCTTTCTTTCTAGCCCTGTTAATTACCCAGGGAGAACCAGGAAACAAAAAAAATGCTTAGAATTCTTCCATAGGCAATTGAGTCTTTTAAGAAAGACCCCAAAACTTAAACAGCCGCTTCTTTAGTTGGAGGAGGGGAAAGTACCATAAAGCTTAACAAGCATTTTGTTGAGGAAATCACATCTTTCCCCATTTTCCAGCTGACACGTTGCATTGCAAGTCTGTCACAGCGCATTACCTTGGTGATGTGATGTAATGCAACACTGCTGATGCAACCCAATCTGATGTGTCTAATGTGATACATCAGGTACAATATTTGGGAAGATTTTTCTGAAAACAACATCCATAGAAGAGACTCTTTCCCCATCTTTGCCAATTAAAAAAGCCTTCCCAAAGAACTGAATCACCTGGAGATAATTGCTTTTTCACAGGTAATTAGCAGATACAATTAGTTGTGGGAAAGGTTTGCTTTTCAGCAACTCGCACAAAAAAATGGGTAACCAGATGATCATAGCTGACATATAACTGCTTTGCACAGGACCAGGATAACTCACCTGTAGGTGTTATTTACAGGGCTAGAATGTGCCACCAGCAGGCTGGGGCTTTTCCCCCTGTTGATAAGTGAGAATTTAGGTTTTGGAGCTCTGTGGTTTTTATTTAAGGGCCTGAATTACAGTTATGCTCTGAGGGAAAACAACAGTAAAGTCACCCATTAGTCCAGAGATGCATCAAAAGTCACAAAACAACAGGAAATAAGTATCAACATTATGAACTCTTCAGGGCATAAACTGACAGGCAGTTAAGTTTGCCAATCTCTGCAGCAGATTAGCAAACATATACAGATACCGAGATTAGCAAATATATACAGATACCGAAATCTGTAGCAAATATATACAGATACCAAATATATAGAGATACCAAAAATGGAATCAAATAAAGATGAGTCTCTCAGCAGACATGGTGGGAAACCGGTGAATTCAGAGTGATTTATTGCAAGGTGAGCACTGGGCACTGCAGGGGAACTCGGGACGACCTGAAATCCTGCTCCACTCGTGTTTCCAAAACCAACATCGGCAATGGAAAACTGCTGCATTTTCACATACGGAAGGGACACGGCCCATGTGGCGGTGATCAGATGAACAGTAAGAACCGCTGGACACAGAATTTAAATAGTCCCCTGCAGCGGGGCTGCCATTTGTCAGCGGTGGAGCCTTCGGTGGCGCGGCGGACGGGCGCTGGGCTGAGAGCACAGCTCGCCCTGGGGCTGGCAGCAGACGGCTGCACGGAACCCGCAGCTCTTTGCTGCATCACTTGACCAAGCCAGCGTAAAGGAGAGCTAAAATCCGCACAGACTTTTCAAATAGGTTTTAAGGCGGGCTTCAGAGGAGGAGGAAGCATCAGCTCGTAATGTCTTCTTTCCATTTAGCCGCCGGCGCCCTGCTCTGCCGGAGCCACGCACCGCTCGAGATGCGCTGTGAGCCGCTCGCGCTGGCCGGGGGAGCGGCAGGGGACCAGCATCGCCAGGCCACCTCGCTCCCTGCTTAGACTGATCGTTCCAGTGTAAAACGTAATTCAAATCTCCATAAAAAGCTATTTGCTCCCTAGTCTCAGGATTCTTACACCAAGATTCAACCGTGAAATCCAATTGGAAAAAAGAAGGAGCCTTACGCTCAAGGTCTGAAAATCCTGCAAAAGCCTTTTGGTTGCAGATTCAATCGTATCTTAAATGCATCTGACCGGTGTTGTTCCTCTTCTCCAAAGGTATGGCATAGCGCCTTGTCTCTAAAAGCCAGACTTTCAAAGCCAGGCACTCACCCCCCGTCAAAGTGCAGATATTTATTGGCTATTTGTACTTCCATGGAGCTATTCTAACAAAAGGATCAAAGCCGAGATTTCTGAATTTTGAAAATATGGCCCAAAATGCACATGGCAACTGTACAAATTAATCTCTGAAATTCAAAGTCCATCAGTCCCTCAGGGCTGCTGCCCAGCTCCGGGCAGTTATGGTACCACAAGCCCCTCTCCACAGCTGCCACCCCACAGGGGTACTACTGCATAGCAGCACAAATATTTCTCACCCTTCCCAATCCACCAGTGCTTTCCTTCCTGATTCACATCAGCACATAGCACGAGTCCTGAAAGATATATTTCATGATTTGGACTTTCTTTTTCACTGTTTCATCTCCTCTCCTAGCACATGTGAAGTATTTTTCTATTTTATAGAGGCTTGCATTTAAAATTACAGGGGGATTAGCAATGGGCAAAGACATTGTCAAAGGTTTGAAATTTGGTCTCTAAAGAGAGACTACAAGTTAGAAGTTTCTAATTTTTATTATTATAATGTAAAGCTTGAAAATATCATCCATGCATATTCTGAAGGCTCAGAAATGAGACTTGGTATCTATTACATCATTAGTTACATTTTATCCTTTCTTTTCAAAAAGATGTTAGATGTTTTTGAAGGCCTGAAATCATTCTGAAGAGCCCAGAAGTGATTTATGTGTTACTCGAGTGAATTGCTCCGTACACCCAACCCACCACCGCGCGTCACCTGCCAGCTCCAGCACACCAACTGTTCCATCAACGCACTGTGCAGAACTTAAAAGAGCTTTTCCCAACCAAAACCCCTCTTTGGACTTTTCCAAATTTTCTCTCATGACTTATGACAGTATCAAGTGTGACAGCTCGTGAAAAAAAACCTTTGAAAACTTTCAGCTGTCCCTTATATCAATCATTTTCTGCTTTTTGCTTTCGTTAAATCCAGTCTACATGACCCTGTGCTCTGAGTGAAATCAGCCACTCCATTTAGAAAGCATAATATAGCTGCATTTATTCCTGTAAAGAACAAAGTTCACCTGATATTCTGCTTCATGTTGGAAGAAAAGTCGGCATGGCCATCTGCCTTCTAATTAAGACGACTGTTATATCTCAGAGTCTGGGAAACCTCATCTGTACCTATTCGTGCATCACATCTATGACTGGGGGGAAAAAAAGAAAATCTCTTCTCTGCTCGTGGATTTTGTTTAGCAGAGGTTCACTGACATGGGAGTTAGTTATCTGCTTCAATATCAGGTAACAGCACCACCTTCTGCCAACAAGTCACCATCTCTTTAGAAAGCTATTAGATCGATTTTCTCTTTATAATTTCAGTAACTTTCGCAAACATTTCTGATGTAGACAGCAAACTTTAGACCAACATCCTTAAGGCTGTTTTAAAACACCCCAAGCTGTCCAGAAGAGACATAGACGAAATTACTGAAATGTAACAAATTTACTTACAAAAATATAATAAACCTAAACATTCTAAATCTAAACACGCTCTGCTTCAGCAAAACACTTCAATACATGTTTAACTGAACAATACTTGAATAAATCCTCAAACCTTTTTTGCTGAAGCAGGGCTTGAAATGCCCTTGCAAGATTACTGGTCCAGTTCCCTGAACGCCCCCGTGGCATTTTCAACGTGATTTAGGAGACCAGGCAGGACCACAGCACCCAGCTCACTCTGAAAATAACACTTGGGCTCCCAAGTCATTTGGGTGCTTCTGAGCATTTATCCCGTGACAGAGGAGAACTGACAGAAACAGCGGGAGAGAAAAATGGAGCTCCCGGTAAGAGAGGCACAAAGGGGCCAGGTCTCTCCTGCAGGGTGTAAGGCAGCCTGCCACCCCCTGGCCCTGCAGAGGGCAGAGAGAAGCTCCCAGGCGGCAGAGAGACCCTCCACATCTGCCTCCCCCTCTCCAGGGCACACACCGTGCGTGTCTGCCCAAACGGCTGCCGCCAGCATCCCACAGGTATGTGCACCCGTATGCACCCGAGGGTACAGACACGTGCACCTCCCACGCCACGTAACTGTGTGACTGTCAGGCCCAAAGCTCCTATATCCTTCTGGTGTATAAGTAAGAATCCACTTCAATCTCTAAGTTAGAGCAGCCTAGGCGAAAGGGAAGCAGAGCAGACTGCCAGGTCAGCAAACCGTCTCTGACCCACCTCTGCCCCCATCAGACCCCCAAACCTCAGCCCGGGGTAACTGCGGAGCCAAAGGAAAGGGTGAGCGGGGCAGCGCTGAAGAAAGGTCACAGGATGGCTCCTCCTCAAACCTCGGCAGCTTCTGTCCAGAGAGCGAAAAGAGTAGCAATGCCATCACCCCGCCTCTTCGTTGCGATTCCGCAGCCTGTAACAGCAACGGCCACGCGCATCCCGCAGCGCTGGCGACGGAGAATTCTGTCTTGCACGCAGTTGGGAACCCGTGGACAAACTCAGCTTTTTGACATTACAGCAGTACATAACGCTACAACCATCCACTGTAAAACACGCCTTCTTAACCATTTTGCTTGAAATAATCAACTTTTCCCAGTGCTGTCGGTGGAAGCAGAGGAAGGAATCAGCAAGAGGCAGAGAGTCGCGCCAGCCACGCAGGGGAACACGCCGCAAGATGTGAAGCGCTGTATTACGCAAAGTAACTGACATCTGCCACGTGCTGTTCTCTCATCCTCGCTCCCAGGGGAAAAGTGAGAGCAGGGAGTTTGTTACGGATTATGATCATCTAGGGTTGGTTATCACACGAGCTGGGAAGTTTTTTCCACTAATTCTTGCATCAAATCTGTAACTG
>VUYV01000165.1:1092328-1214458 GCA_008711295.1 Anarhynchus alexandrinus | reverse complement strand
GGGAGTTAGTTATCTGCTTCAATATCAGGTAACAGCACCACCTTCTGCCAACAAGTCACCATCTCTTTAGAAAGCTATTAGATCGATTTTCTCTTTATAATTTCAGTAACTTTCGCAAACATTTCTGATGTAGACAGCAAACTTTAGACCAACATCCTTAAGGCTGTTTTAAAACACCCCAAGCTGTCCAGAAGAGACATAGACGAAATTACTGAAATGTAACAAATTTACTTACAAAAATATAATAAATCTAAACATTCTAAATCTAAACACGCTCTGCTTCAGCAAAACACTTCAATACATGTTTAACTGAACAATACTTGAATAAATCCTCAAACCTTTTTTGCTGAAGCAGGGCGTGAAATGCCCTTGCAAGATTACTGGTCCAGTTCCCTGAACGCCCCCGTGGCATTTTCAACGTGATTTAGGAGACCAGGCAGGACCACAGCACCCAGCTCACTCTGAAAATAACACTTGGGCTCCCAAGTCATTTGGGTGCTTCTGAGCATTTATCCCGTGACAGAGGAGAACTGACAGAAACAGCGGGAGAGAAAAATGGAGCTCCCGGTAAGAGAGGCACAAAGGGGCCAGGTCTCTCCTGCAGGGTGTAAGGCAGCCTGCCACCCCCTGGCCCTGCAGAGGGCAGAGAGAAGCTCCCAGGCGGCAGAGAGACCCTCCACATCTGCCTCCCCCTCTCCAGGGCACACACCGTGCGTGTCTGCCCAAACGGCTGCCGCCAGCATCCCACAGGTATGTGCACCCGTATGCACCCGAGGGTACAGACACGTGCACCTCCCACGCCACGTAACTGTGTGACTGTCAGGCCCAAAGCTCCTATATCCTTCTGGTGTATAAGTAAGAATCCACTTCAATCTCTAAGTTAGAGCAGCCTAGGCGAAAGGGAAGCAGAGCAGACTGCCAGGTCAGCAAACCGTCTCTGACCCACCTCTGCCCCCATCAGACCCCCAAACCTCAGCCCGGGGTAACTGCGGAGCCAAAGGAAAGGGTGAGCGGGGCAGCGCTGAAGAAAGGTCACAGGATGGCTCCTCCTCAAACCTCGGCAGCTTCTGTCCAGAGAGCGAAAAGAGTAGCAATGCCATCACCCCGCCTCTTCGTTGCGATTCCGCAGCCTGTAACAGCAACGGCCACGCGCATCCCGCAGCGCTGGCGATGGAGAATTCCGTCTTGCACGCAGTTGGGAACCCATGGACAAACTCAGCTTTTTGACATTACAGCAGTACATAACGCTACAACCATCCGCTGTGAAATACGCCTTCTCAACCATTTTGCTTGAAATAATCAACTTTTCCCAGTGCTGTCGGTGGAAGCAGAGGAAGGAATCGGCAAGAGGCAGAGAGTCGCGCCAGCCACGCAGGGGAACACGCCGCAAGATGTGAAGCGCTGTATTACGCAAAGTAACTGACATCTGCCACGTGCTGTTCTCTCATCCTCGCTCCCAGGGGAAAAGTGAGAGCAGGGAGTTTGTTACGGATTATGATCATCTAGGGTTGGTTATCACACGAGCTGGGAAGTTTTTTCCACTAATTCTTGCATCAAATCTGTAACTGCCGACTGAACTGACAGGTATCAATTGGAAACGAACACAGGGCCCATCAGCAGCGAGAGGGCTGGTGGTGGGAAGCACAGCACGTTTCCAGGCAAACTGCTGTAACTACTCTCTCTTTAAAGCCAATTCTTTCTTTCTTATATTGCTGTGGGTCGTTTTTTTTTTTTTAAATTGGATTCCGGTGTCTTCCCTAACACTCAGCAGCAGTGATACCTGAAGGCTTTGCAACGCTAATATGGGCGACAGAACGGGGTCATGAGACTCGGCGTGCAAACTAGGGGCGTTAGCTCCTGGGGAGGTAATTAAACAGCTTTCGACTGAACCTTTAAAGAGAATTCACTTCCCTTTTCGTCAATGTTTTACATCTTTTTTTTCCCCACGTTCCCCCTGTTGATCCCCATGTCTCCATTGAGCTATAATCCAGGATGCTGAAGAGGTTCCACATCTGGTGTAAAACTGCTGGCACTTCCACGCAGCGAGGGTACGTGGAGCCCCGTAGATTTATACCAGTCAGCGGAGGGGATGCTCCTACATCTCCTGTACATCTTCAAAATATTCCCATAGCCTTTGGGGGGGAAAATACCTAACGTCAAAGTGTGCGTCAAAAGTCAGAGCGGGGTCTTTTAATAGAAAACCTGAGGGAGGAAACAACGTCCTACCTAACTTAAGCTGCCTAAAAATTAGCCCATGTCCCTTAAGGTCTCCATCTGTGTTCCCTCTGTACCTAACAGGCAACCAGTGACCGCCCTGCCCTCGGCTGAAGTTAGGTGGCTGAGCTGCAGAGAGATGGTTCTTACACAATGGATGTAGTTACTTTTAAGAGTGAAACTGTGCTTTAATCACGGGAAACCTCATACTTTCATGATAAAACCGTCCCTCAGCGTGGGAAGCACACCGAGGTGCATTTGGAGTCAGGGGATCCGGGAGAGATGGTGTCGGCGGACACAGAGATAAAGAATAAGACACTGATGAGCCAATCAATAAACCAGTAATTAGGGCTCTTTGGCAGGTTGGGGGTGTTTTGGTTTCAGTATTTTACTTTTGTTTTTTTCCTCTAGATTTGAAAAAAAGTTTGCTTATCTGAGTTTTATAACCACTTCAATGAATCCCAGTTCTGTTCAAATCAATGAAAGCCTGGGCGAGACAGCTGTAATTTTATGTGCATGTGTTTTAGTAAATTAGAGGGTTTAGCCTTAAGGATTCACTTTAATGTAATCTACTAAAAAGATAAGTAGAACCAGATGTAGTGTCTTACAAACTGCTGGACACTGGCAACTGGAGTGACAGCATTGAAAGCAACTTTATAGCATAGGGAGCAGATTTTTTGACTCCAAAAAGCAATATTTTACATAAATACTTGTAAATATTTTATATTTACAATGCAAAGAAAGAAGGGTGCAAATAGGTAAAAAAAAAAAGCGTAAGTAATTGGTAATGGTTTTATCTTGTTCTGTTTGTGCATATCCATGGAGAAATACAATCTGTAGTATAAACCATTTAACTAAATTAAATTCTAGTTAGCATCTGGGATCCCATCAATAAGAGTCTCTATTTCTGAGGAGCCACAGACTGGTGGCAGTAATAGACACATAAAGATTTTAATAGGTAAATAAATTTGTTGTTGCTTTTCTCCTGCTACCAGAACACAGTTTAACAGAGTAATTAGTGGTTAGATATCTGACTATAATGAAGAAAATTCTCTAATCATTAAAAATTCTCAAGAAAGAACGTTCATACCATCAGTAATGTTTACTTTTTCTGAGGCACATTCACTCAGCACCAGAAATAGTTGTCACCTGCTTCCTCGCTCCACATAAATCTTTAATAAGTGATTTTCGTCACCATTAGGAAGTGATTTTTCAGGGTCACCATCAATTTGTGATCATTTCTTATGCCCTTAGCCACTCATTTTTTTAAAATCAAAAAAAAGGAATAAAAATCAATGCAGTTTAGCCATAAATCCACAAGAGCTGGGTTGTCTCACAGTGTCTTTACCTGTTAGTCCCAACTTCTTATTTATAAATCTCCTAACTCTTCTGAGTCCTCACGAGGGCTGCGCATAGAATAAGTGACTATAATAAATCTTAAGAGATAAGCAGTTACCCCAGCCTAACCAGACTTTTTATGTATGTTCAGGTAACTACAAGTTTGACTTCCTTGTTGTTAGCACCATTTCACAGATGCACACACGCACGCGCACAAGGCTGAGCTCAGCACGGAGCTGAACACGCGGACCTCAGGCTTGTACGCGTCTGCTCATCTTTAATGGATCAGCTGAAGCTGGACCCAGAGCTGGAGGCTTGCCAGCACACTAAAAATTGAACCCAGATCTCTTGACATTAAATCTAGTGCCTTATTTATGCAAACCCATTTTCTTCTGGTACGCAGTTTGCCATTTCTGAACAGTTCGGGGACCAAATTCCCATTGAAGTCAGTGAAAGTTAAACAGGAACAAGCACTGATGACAATGCAATTGTATTTTGGAAACTACCAAGCAAAATAAATCCGGTGGTGCATAACATTTGGTTTTCAATGGCTGTACCTCAAGCTTCCTCATCACTATCAGGTCTGTAACTTCCAAAATGCAAACTTGCCAAGCTCAACAAGAAATCTGTAAAAACATTAAGCCAATTTCTCTCTGATTTTAAATAACCACCAGTAATAATATCTTTCAGGAAGGAAGAAAGCATTGTGAAGTCACTGTAAAGATACAGAGCAAAGAGCTCATTCCTACCCCACAGAGCATCCAGTGTTGGAGAGCAGCTGACGGGGACAGACTGGAGAGGAGAGGGAAATAATGGACGCGATTACAGCACTGAATCCAGGGCATGGGCAGCCCACAAGAGTTTAATTAACATCAGCACGTTTAAATATCAGTAAATTTTTAATTTTTGTCAGTAAAGCACATAGGTAGAAGTAGGATCACCCTGGAAAGAAGACATTCCCACTGAAAAAACCAAACCCTTTTCTGTTCATAGCCAGATGGTGAGAGCTACAGGATTTCACGTTTTTGGCTGTCAGGGAAGAGGGATAATGGAATGGTACTTGTTTCATACCAATAGTGAAGAACTTAAAGGCGAACTCAAAGAGCAGAGACCAAACACTGTCTACAGGCTCAACTGCAGCTCTGCATCTCCAGCAACATGCGTTCTTCCCAAACAGACTGACATCTGGCAAACACCTGAACCGAAAAGCTACCAGCAGTTACACATTTGCTGAAATGCTTATCTTGTCCTCCTTTTTTTTTCCTT
Source organism: Anarhynchus alexandrinus (assembly GCA_008711295.1). Classification (NCBI taxonomy): domain Eukaryota; kingdom Metazoa; phylum Chordata; class Aves; order Charadriiformes; family Charadriidae; genus Anarhynchus; species Anarhynchus alexandrinus. The sequence continues at coordinate 1,209,640 of VUYV01000165.1, read as the reverse complement.
TCTTCTTTTTTCCTGAATCGGCAATGAGATTACATCTTCTTTATTGCCCTCTCATTGATTTGTTCCTCAGAAGCAAATGACAGCATTTCTGAGAAATAAATAAATAACAAAATAAAATAAAGCTGAGAGGCAATCTGCATGTAAATCACCATTAGTCATTGACATTTGAGACTTGACAATAAGCCTTCCCAGTCCCAGCTGTCCCCAGAAAAGCTGATCTCCTTTGTAAGACAGGGAACACTGCAAGCAAACGGAACCCAGGATGAATATAGATAAGATGTAAACCCTCTCTGCTTGAAGTTCTTCCTAAAACCTCCTTTGTTCCTGAGCACTTAGGAATACTTTCACCTACTGCCGCTCCTGGTGTCGGTTTTGTCTTTTGTACTTTCCTTCCAAGGAATGCAGCTCCCTACAATTTTCACTGTGGTTGTTGATAAGGTTTTGCTGGTGTGTGCAGTTGCAGCCCAGGAGGCTGCTCAGACTGGGGAGCGTGTTCATTACTCCACTCTGCAGTGCGCTCCACCTGTAGTAAAAGCTATTAGGCTCAACTAGGTCTTCTTACTGCTTTTCTGAATAATTTCTTTCCCTCTCAATATTCTAGCATCATTCAGACAACATCTCTTACCAAAAATCAAGATAGATTGGGGTTTATAACACAATTACTGGAGATTGTGCATAGCTCTGAACCGCACTAGAAACACTTTATTTGGCCAAGTCAAACGGCTAAGCTCTGGCTCTTACCGGTGTTTCTCCTGCAGACTCAGCCACAGGTATGTTTCGGTGCCGTTTTGACCTCTCTCATCTATACTCGTGCAAGGAAACGCCATGGATAGTGAAGCAGAGGGCCGTCTGTCCGGGGCGGGAAGTGTTTCGACGTGTTCTGTGGCAACTGCCCAAAGGCAGGGCAGGATTTCTATTGCCGCCACAGCCCTACAGAACTGCACTCGGTTACTGTCCCAAAAGCTAGGGGGAGATGCTGCGCAGAATAAGAACAAAACCTTTCCCAACACTTCCCTTCATCTATTTCACAACAGAGAACATCATGGAACTATTACCCCCGAAAGCAAGTCAATCAAGTGTGCCAGCAGTTAAACACACTTAAACACGCGTAAGTGCAGCTTACAATTCTCTTTTAGCAGGGAGTAACGCTCTTCTCCAGCAGATACGGCCCTGATCCACCACGCCTGTTTGTGGAGTGAGGTATTCACTGGTTTCAGCTGGAATCTTTCCCTTTTGGTGCCTTTTCGTCAGTGAAACTGGAGCACTTGTGTGACCTTCCGTCTAAAGAAAGGCAGGAAATGCCAGCGTGAGAGCCTGACTGGCGTGGGGCAGGGGCGGCGCCCGGGGAAGTCTTTCTAGACCTGGGGCTGCTTCTTTTTACTTATGATTTTGTTCTTTTTTATTAAAATTGCAGAAAACCATAGAAAGCAAATCCCCACTCTTGAAAACCTTCATTCTAATTACAGAAAAAACACCTCCAAATTCCCAAAGCTCTAATTATGTGCATAAGTTTCAGCATAATGTAGGCTTGGTGTTGCTAAACAGAGCAATGAGGCTATGGAAGAATGAAATTATTGATTTTCTTTGACAGAGACAAGGAAGGCTCAGCTTTGGGTTCTTGCAGTGGTGTTATCAGCTTAACCAAGTCTAATTAGCTTCGTTCATTGTGGTCAAGTCTAAATACAAATAGAAGAAGAGTCTGATCAAGGATCAAGAGCACAACCAAAGGTTCAGAAACACTGGCCCATATTAATTTTCCCTGCCCTTCCTATGCTTGTTTGCACATGGGCAACCACAGGTCAAAGCCCTTCAGTCCCCTAAAGGTGACACACTCTGAAAGGCTGGAAAAACCCAGCCGTCACCAAAAGCTCATGAAATGCCATGTGCCTGATGCTAAGAAACCTGCTGGAAGATGGTGCACCAATCCTCGGTTGGAGGAGCTTGTGCTCTCCTCTACAAGGTGACTGCTCAGGACACAAATCAATGTCACACTCTGGATGTTTTAATCACCATCTGAAAACTAACTCTTACCTTTACTGTGATGCCCCAGCTGGTGTGTATGTTCCCATGCTGGAACTTACTACTTTTTCTTAAAAAGAAAATTTATCCTCCCCTATCCCACTTCTTTTCCAAAATCCTGCTGGCACTGTATACTCTACAATGCTTTCTCTAGCAAAACTTCTATATCAAAAAGACAGTTACGGCAGCCCATGAAGCACTAATGCATCAACGTGCTAAATAATGTTAGAACAGGACAGAGACTATCCTGAAAAAACTGTGCCGTTCTTCCCATTTTTTCTGCGATTGCAGCTGTACTGTCATATCACACCAGTCCATCAACCCCAGCGCACACACAGAGAGACCCAATGAAGAAAGATGTTTCCTCAAGCGGTGAGAAAGAGAGAAATGAGGGCATCCTCGCAGCAGGCAAGGCAGATTGCTCCAGCTACGGAGTGAGCGGCAAACTTGCTCTCCCCGCACAGGTGTACATCAGGGTATCACGGGCTCCTTCCTCGCCCACACTTCCACGGGCCTTTTGAAGGAAAGGCAGGCTTTGGCAGAGCTCCTCGGGTCTTCCCAGCAAGGAGCCAGGATGAGCCTGGGGACATCCCCCTCCCCTGTGCTGCAGTGTAACCCCCGACCAAAACCAACTAGAACCCACCCTCCACCCCCCCTGCAAACCCACCAGGTTGAAAACACCTGTAGAACCTCCTAGCTTGTACTTTTCACCAGAAAAAAAATATCCATAATCTGTACACGATCACTGCCCTACCTAAAGCAATCTATATTGCTTGTCAACAAATTTTCACATTTTAGATTTCGAAAGAACATTTCTGCCAACATTTCCATGATGCCTCGCTCCTCCTTCCTTTTCGGTTTTATTCATGAGCAGTTCCCACCAGTCACCGGTTTTTTAAAGAGGTTTTTACAACACAGCATTGTTAATTTTAGCACCTATGTGTTATGCTGCTATGTTCGATATAACTAGTGCTGCTGGAAAAATAGAGAAAATCAGACAAAAAGTATCTTCTAAGATAAATCAAGCAAGTTTCTTCTGGGTTCTTTGGCTACCAACTCTCTAGCTCCTGTGTAAAACAATCTGAGCAATTAATGTCGTACCTTACCAACCACCCAGACTACCAGCAATCATTTTGTGTTCTCTCACAAGATACCTGCTATGGTGGAAATGGTTTCACCCGTATCGCAGATCACAGAACACCCAGAAGCCTGTAATACTTTACTGTATTTTGCCCTATTCAGAGAGACGTTCATCACCAGTCGTAAATCCATGACATTGTCACAGGGAACCCTAAGGGAATCTTTTAACAAAGTCTTGCTGGTGTTAGCAACAGATAAACTGCCATATGTTAGAATAATTCCCTCTCCACTTCATTTCCTCCTGGGACGTTTCTAAAAGCAGTCATACCTGGCTTACTGTGACTGTGTAATTACCCGATAATTATTAGATTAGCGGTCCTCCAATTGCAGCCACTACTCTTGCCTCTGTCGTAACATCTCCTACAGCGTGATCCAGGTTAACCCACCGGCTCAGCCTGCCGCCTTCTTCTGCAGTAACAACACTGATGACAAGGGGCTGGAATGTGTTCAGTGAAATATCCAGGATCTGGGACAGAAACAAAACCCGGGATGCTCCTGGGCACTTGGGCGTGTGGCTAGAAGGTCACAGCAAAGCATCACCGTAAGGACCACCTGGACTGCATGGAGGTTGTGGGATGCACTTTGCCAGCAAAAACTATCCCTGAGTACCGAAACAGTGCCGAAGAGACTGCGTTGAGGTCTGATTCTCTTTGCCTTGCTTTGCTTTTGGTTTTGCTTCTGTTTTTAACACAGAATAAGTATAGCGCTACTGACTGCCTGATTTGATGCGAAGGAATGCAAAATTCAGGCTCGAGATGAACTTCACTTCTGTTTATGGTCATGTGTATTACTTGTATGCCGCTTGATTTTTTTTATGTCTTTTTCAAACCCAAGACAAAAGCCTCTCATTTCAGCACCTTGTTCACTTGCCTCTTCAGCCATCTGGGTGTTGCGTTTTCCAGGGTCCCAATTTAGCTGTCCTTTATTCTCACTAAACTAAGCAGCTAACACGAGAATGACATCAGCATCGATTTCTGGTGCTAAAAAAGAAAAGCAGTAAGAACAAAACATAACTTGTGCTGAATAATTTCAAAATGCTTCTGGCTCTCTCCATCAGCCGTACGCATGAATCCCCGCTCCTCACTTCTGAACTACCGCGGGACTTTGTACATGAAAAATCAAAAGCGTATAGTTCTGCAGATGTCAAATGCAAACTCCAGTGATCGCCAGCTATACGCTGTCTGAATCAAACAGAAGCTTTCTGGCTTAGTTTGGATTGCTTATACCCACAACTTCAACTTTCCCTAATGCTGCTGACATAAGTACAATTTTGCCTTTTGAGGCATTATCTGGATGCCTTCAAGTTCAGTCAGTGAACCTTGCCACTTCAAAGAAGAACCTTCGTATGAGAAAACTAACAAAAATGTTAGGAAGGGGGGAACGAGTGAGTCTTGTCGTTTACTCTTTGTCCCACGCGAGCACCCGCTACAAAACAAACACCTTCCGCCCGCCCGCGGAGGCTGTTCTTTGTCTCGCCAAGGCAGCAGCTAAGGCAGCAGCACAGTTGCTTCTTTTGCACTAATGAGCAAAAAAATGAGGGAAAAGGGAAACCGGCTTCTGAATGGCAGGTGAGTCGGGAAGAGGCGGCGGCGAGGGGTGAGCGCAGCGCCCACCACAGCCGCCCCGGGCCAAGGCCCAGAAGGAGCGCACCCGCCGCCAGCAAAGCCGAGCGATGAGCCAGGTTTTGATGAAGCGCCTGTTGGAGATTTTTTTTTTTAATTCATTTCAGAACTTGTCATCTGGGTTATGGAGCTGAAACTGAAGGGAACCTTTTCTTTGTTTTTTCTAATAGCAACAGCTGCTCTTGCCGGCGAACACCTGTACTACCCAGGGATTTCTGGTTACCTCTGTGGCTGCTGCTACCAGAAGTAAGAGTAAATCGTTTGGTAGCTTTCCAGTAGGAATTAATTAGTTTCACTTCAAAAAATAAAGACCGGCTTAGAAATGTTTGAGCCTTTGCCTGTGTTCAGTTGGTTTCCGTTGCGGCTCCGGCGGAGCAGGCCGGGCCGGGCCAGGGCAGCCCCTCTGCGCTCCGACGGCCATTCCTAAACGCGGGGCAAAACAAACCCTCCCCACAACCTCCCGCATCTGCTCCCGCGTCCCTTTATGGATCTCCAACTGCCACCCACACCGTTACATCCAAAACTGCGCTTATCACCCTTCAGCACCGCTACCACCCCAGGGCTCGGTGCTCACCTGCTGGTGGCAAGAAACCGTAACAGATGGACAAAATAGCTGGAGAGAAGGCTACAAAGATGATGAGGGGACTGGAGCATCTTTCTGATGAGGAAAGACTGAGGGACTTGGGCCTTTTTACTCTAGAAAAAAGAAGACTGAGGAGGGATCTTATCAATGCTTATAAATCCTTAAAGGCAGGGTGCCAGCGGGATGGGAACAGTCTGTTTCCAGTGGTGCCCAGTGACAGGATAAGAGGGAACGGGCACAAACTTGACCATAGGAGGTTCCATCTCAACCTGAGGAGGGCCTTCTCTCCTGTGCGGGTGGCAGAGCACTGGCACAGGCTGCCCAGAGAGGTGGGGGAGTCTCCCCCTCTGGAGCCATTCCAAACCCGCCTGGACGCCGTCCTGTGCCACTGCTGGAGGTGCCCCTGCTCTGGCAGGGGGTGGCACTGGCGGAGCTCCAGAGGGCCCTTCCAGCCCTCACCAGTTTGGGATTCTGTGAATCTCAATCATGCTCTGGGCTCGGCACGTCCCCGCGGCACTCGCTGGGGCACCCCTGCGCCGCGGGGCGGCTGCCGCGGACCGGCCGGGCGGAGGGGCAGAGGGCAACAGAAGCGCAGCGACCGCGGGCGGAGGTTTGAAGAGACCCAGCAGCGACAGGGGGATGTCACAGCTGAACCACCCACAGTCCTCCCAACTTTGGAACATCATTTAAGAGTGGAAAATGGGCAACGGGAACAAAAGATTTTGCATGCCTTTGTTTCAAATTCCAGAATTTTTCAATACCGTGAGTAAATGAGAAGACACTGACCTCTGTGACTCAAAGTCCATTTCTGCAGGAAAACTGAAATGGAAACTGCCATAGAGCATTCAGAGGCTTCTCACAGCCCAGAGGGGAAAAGTCAGACTGCTTCACATGGGCCGTGGCCCTGCCCAGACTCTGCAGCCCAGAAGCTGCCCAGAGCCGCCCCGGCCGGGGACCCATCTGCCCAAGGTGCCTTTGCTCCCCACCGCTTGCTTGTGAACACGGTGCTGGAGGTGCCAGCCCTGCCGCTTCTCTTCGGTAGTGTTTCTTACGATATTGACAGCACAACATATACCGATTCTGCTCTGTTCCAACTGGACCCCTCTGTAGACTCTGCTTTTGGTCAGTCAGAAGGGGGATGGCTGCCCACCTTCGAAGGCCACCACGCAAAAGCCCTGGCACGGAGGAGAAGAGCTCGTCCCGTCTGTGTGAACTGCTACCCTGCAGAACACCTTGTCTTGCAAATCAGATGAGTAGAAGGACAGAGGGTCTCTGAAATACTCAAACTCCAAAAACAACAAAGTAATTAACTAGACTGAATTTGCCCTTGTTTGTTAAAACATCTGGTTTACGATTGTTGTACAGCTCACCCTGGTAGGTGGATGTTGGGTGTGAGGTATGCACTACTGAGTTTCTTCTGAGTCCTTCCAAAATGCAGTTTGAAAGATGACGGCAGAAAATCCACCGATCAATTCCCAGTTTGGAATAATTTCCACGTACTGATGGTGAGCTATTCTGGTCTTTTCATTTTGGTTTGCAACATTTCTATAAGAGGCTTTGATTCAGACAATACCCGTTCCTGCTGCCTGCTGATATACACCCAGAATGTGAAGGAGATGATATTGCATAAGCCTGAACACGAATAGCGCAGGTTAGTTAGAGCAGCTCTTGGCAATGGTTCAGATACAGGGGAAAAAAATGCTACTAATGTCCACTGGACATAAATTACCAGTTTAAAACTAGCACCAGTTCATAGATTTAAATGGATTTTTAATGGACTCCAGCCTCGCGATTAAAGCAATAAGAGGATATGATTCCTCTATCCCCAGTGGCATCGTAAGGGCTTCATTGACATGTGCCTTAGTGATTTATGGTTGACTGCCTTAATCAGAGCTCCCAGCGCTGTGGGAAAATGCCCAGGCAGCAAAAGACACATCATGCAAAAGCGCGTGCTAATTTGGCTTTTTGAGCAGTTTTCGGAGGTACGGGGCTGCCTGTGCTCGGACTGACCCTGCCCCAGTCTCCAGCGAGGGCACTGGGGACTTCTGCTGCCTGCAGCGGAGGCAAATCATTTCTACGTGTATCAGTGTCACACGCCGAGATTCCAGTCACCTTGTAAGCTGCCTTTTCTCTGGGGTTTTGCTGGTTTGTTTTGTAGCCCTATCCATGAGAATATGGCATTACGACTTTTAACAGTTTTATGCTGAACAAATACTTGAGGTGCAAAGCCGGGAAGGCCAAGAGGCCGCGGCCGCGTCGCCACTGCCCGCGGAGAGGAAGGGGACACAGGCAACGGTGCCAGCGCTGCTGCCGTCACACGGCAGAACAACCCCCTCCCGCCCTCTGAAACGGGTGTTTCTTTGCCTGCTCTGTGCAGTAAGTGTTTTAGGAGGGATTTACTGCAGCAGGGTCGGGAGGAAGAGAAAACAATTATTAACAAGGGCCTCAATTATCACAGTCGGGGTTAGGGGGAGACGGCAAGTCTCGGAGGGAGAGCCGTGGCTGTCAGCTGCCCAGCCCCACAAACCACGCGGAGAACAGGAGCAAACCGCACGTGTGGAAGGGGTGTGGAAGGGGCAGGCATTGCTGTGGGCCGTACCTGTATTTTATCCGCTCACCTGCCTTGAAATGGTTAAATGGAAACACTGCAAATGTAGCTGCCCAGGAGTTTATCCTTGCTTTTGATGTTATAACCATTATAGCACAATCATTTTGAAGCGTTGTGATTTCTTTCAAAAATCAAAATGATTCCTACAGTGAATCTTTCTTTTTTTTTCCCACTCCAGAGGCAGCAAGTCTTATCTTAGCTTTGTCCCTCATTGGTAAGTCAAACTGTATCTTAGATGTCACGTCCTGTCACACTTATCTATGATTTCATGCATGGAGCAATACTGGATTTTAGCTCACAGGCTTTGCTACTGCCCCTATCTTTTTAGGTTGTGACTACGGGAACTGTTGCGTAAGTTGCTTCTAAATAACCATAAAATGAAGCAGATAGTACAGGAGATGTCTCTCATTAACACACCTTAATTTATTCAATAATCATACTGCAAATTAGCCTAGAAGAATTAGGAGCACTACCATTTTCACTTAAGTGAGAATTTCTAAGCCAAAGGAGGTTAAGTCAAAACAAAGTCTACAGTTGATTTCAAAAGGTTTGGTATGGCGAAGACAGAAGTGATGAGGGGGAACCAGCTCCAGTTTTATTAGAAATCTCCGGACTGGCTGTGTCAGAGCAGAGTATTTTCTTTCCTTCCACACAAACACATGCTGGGACTGGGGATTCCCAATTCGTGATTCCTACCTTTTTTTTTTTTCCCTTTTTCTTTGTTCGAGTAGGCCAGTCTCTGCGATGGTACCAACCACCACGGTGGTCTCAGACTACACAGAAACTCTGAGTAGCTTGACGAAAACTTCACCAAAAGAATTTTGTTTAGTGTTTTGCTAACAGACCATGCAAATTAAACGCACAACTGTATAAACTTACTCCAAATGTGTAAAATCCCGGATTTGTACAAAAAAAAATCACACAGTACTTGGTACCAAACTAATGCAGAACGTTAAAACCATCTTTTGAAACGCTGTTGCCCCTCCCTAGAGCCCCAGCGCAGTGGCAGCGGGTTGAGGGGTGGTGCAGCTCCCCGGTCCCTCCCAGCAGAAGGCAGAGCAGCGCGGTGCATGACGCGACGGGCGCCAGCGCCCCAGCCCCGAGCGCACGCCAACTCGCTCACCGTGCTTTCGCTCAGAGAATACCTGCAAAAGCACAAGTCCTGACAAAGCAACATATCTCCACACTTTTCCAGGCTTTAGTTCTGTCCTGGAGGGTACGTTACTGTGTGTGTTTCTTAGAAGATTTCCTTAACGCTTCTTTTTTTTTAGCTAAAAAGTTATACACAGGCACTTGACAGAGATCTGATTTTACAATTACGCTAAGCCCTCTTTAAACTGCCCAAGTAGCTTGTAACCAGTAAGCCTGGCATCCTTATCTTCCCCCAGCGATATCATTTTAAAATTAGCTTGCTTCCCTTTATCTCAGACTGAAAGAAATATTCAACAAACAATACCTTGACTGAAATCTGAGTGCTTTGTATGTTTTACTGGAGTTGTGAAAAATTTCTCTTCCTGGCAGTAGGTGTCTTGTGAAAGTGGACTGCTCCCTCATTGTCAACTGTCCGCTGGTGAGAAAAACACAAATCAAAATATTGTGATCTTCTAGAGACAAAGTCTCTGTCATTAGCAATTAGCAGGAATGCTGAGAAATACCGAGAGCTTCGTTACATGGAGATGTATCCTGTTCACTGGATGTATCCTATTCACCTACACTGGATGACATTCCTAAACGTGAGTGTGTGCCCAAGTAAAGGTTGAGATCCGAGCCTGGTGAGCAGCCACCCACCCGAACCTGAAGAAGGCTTTCTGCCATCCCGTCTGCAGCATCCCTAAGCTCAGAGCATGGATATGTCACCCTGGATTTCTCTCCGATGTGGAAATAGATGAGAAATATGAGAAAAACCACCCACTTTGTTTTAGCTAATGGTAGTATCATTTATGAGCACGCTAGAAGCTCCGATTGAAAGGCTGATTGACAAGTCGCTGATCATCCACGCTTTATCACTACAGGAGAGCACATGAGTTAACAGCGCAGCATGACGCGAGGTGGCAGCGGGTAGGCGAGGTGCTGGAAATGACACTAATGCTATTCTGACAGCCTGTGACTTTCTAAGTGCATAACTGAGGGGTTCGGCTCCGCCACGACGTTACATCCGACAGTAATGGCATTGCTATAGATGGCAACAAGAGAAGTTTGGAACGAGTTGGCTAAAACTCTTCCCCTTTTCATAGGCACCTAACCTAATACACCTGTAATCTTCTGGCAGGTTCTCATGTGACAGGAGGAGAGGGATGAGGAATGAGGATTTTGGAGCTTACCAACTCGAACGGGTCTCTTATCAAGGAAACACGCTAAAAAAATTGCAACTGCAGCAATAAATAACCACTGCTTGGAATCATCCGATACACAAAATAAAGATTGAAATCCTCTGACAGCTCTGTACTACACAAACAAGGGGTTGAAAAACTGGTCTGAGATCCCCTATGTTTATCCTTTCTCAGAGATATTCAGATTTCCTTTTTTCTTGTCCCAAGTTAATTACAATTGAATTCAGCTAAGAACTCTTACAGCACCTCTAAGTATCTAAGTAGTGGTTCCTCTAACTATCAGGGCTAGAGAAAACAGCCTGGAACTTTGAGCTGAAAATTCTTTTGACTTCAGTGGTGAATAATTCATTCTGGCACTAAATTTGAACTCACAGTGCCTCAGTAAGGACCTACAAAAAGGCAGAGTCAAGCGGCCAAGCGGTTTCTCAGCCCTGCTGAAGACTGCGAGTCTCTCTACTTGCATCGGATTTCTAAACATTCATTTTTTGCAGCGTGAATCACTGCAAAGCACAACAGCTGGTCCCAACTGGTCCCACACAGCTTTTGCACAGGAGGGATGAAAATACAGTGCCCCGCATTTCCCCCTTGCAAACATCACGACAGCCAAAAATCAGGCTGAAGTATAACTGAAAATTTCAACCCATAAAGTCCCCTCTTTATTACAGCTTCTCAGTGATGTCCACTCACTCAGCTATGCCTCCTGTGCTGCCAGCAGCCGCGGCTCTCACACAGACAGACAGACAGACAGACAGCTAGATCTGCTCACACCACGCACCAGCGCTCTCCTGCTTTCACAAGCTGTCGACACTGATTGTGCAAGACTTTTCCTGCAAAAGTACGAATTCAGGAGTGCTTTCCTCCCTTTTCACAGGCTTGTGCGATCTATTGAACAGCCCCAGAGAGGTCAAAGCAGAGCATCTCCAGCATACTCGTCCCTGCATGCAAGGCTGGACCCTTTTTAGGGACCAGGCAAATGGAAAAACACGTCTGGTCCTGGAAGCGGAATGAGATGCAATCTGCTGAGGTACAGAAGTTCTTCAAAAGTAGCAAGAACACTAATCGGAACATGAATCAATTCACCATCTTTACTTGGAGTCCTACAAAACAGGGGCAGTAAACTGAAGCCACCAGTGTCACAGCATGGCCTCACTGGTCATCCACCGAGACCTGAGGCAAAAGCCGGAGGATTACCCAAAGACAGACCCAGAGAAACACAATAGGACCATAATTTTAAGCAAGTATATTTCAGAGTAACATAATAGGACTGTTTTTCAGAAAACCAACACTTTATGAATATGAAATATGTTTGCCACCCAGTAACTGCCTAGAGGGGAGTTTCTGAAATACGCTGGCTCAATGTGCTGAGGACAACTTTCCCGGCCGACCCAGACACGGTCCGAACTCCGATTCAGTTGCAAAAGGCACAATATTTCATACCACGGCTGACTCAGATATAGTCATGGAGATGAAAAGTAAATTAATAGTCAGAAACATTTTCCCACTGGTTTAGTGAAATTGCACTTGTGGGGAATTTTACCGACTCTCTGGCATAAGATCGGTTCTCCAAGCTGCTGCTGGGGGTCTGATCCCACAAGGTTTCATGAATTTATGAGGCAGAAGCCATACGAGCCACAAAGAGCGGAGGTCCCAGATTCTGCCACAGTCCCTTGAGCATCTTGGGGCAAATCAGTTAAGCTTTCAGAGGTTCAGTTCACCATCAGTAAAATGCAGATACTATTCTTTTGCCTATTTTTACTATATTTTTTCTGAAACAAAATGCAACCTATAATCTAGATATACAGTTACTCAAAAAACATGCAGACATTAATCAGGTATTTAGATGCTGGTATAACAGCAATAACAAGAGATCGAAATGTATTACCAAAATCACAAGAAACCTGACTAGTCCCTAAGTATTCCAGCAGAGTATAATAACTAACTACGAGAGCAGCAGGGACAGTAATTAAAATAAGAAAATGAAACATGAATTTCAAAAGCCAATTTAAATGCAAACTCTTCAAACGTGGTGCACAGAAGCATCCTACAAGGGTCCGGGAGATTGGCAAAGCGGATTAGTGACTGCATGCGACTGCACTGCCCCGACCAGAGCGTTTCATCTGCCGTGGAAATGCAAAGCCATCTGGAGCGACAAGCTGGAGAGAGTAAAGGTCCTTCAGGCCTCTGCCAAGTTTCTGTGAAGTGCAATGAAAACGATGAAACGGAACATGAATCATTTAAAAGCAAAACTATATTAAGAAATGACTAAGCATCCACTCCCATATAAACTGAGGGGATGAGACTAACGTGGTTAATGATTTAGTGCGGGTCAGATTAGACTCAGAAGCAGATCTGGGTTTTCTACCTTTTAAGTACAACCTCTGAAGGGCAGAAAAACACAAACTCGGGCTACTTCTTAACTGCCCTCAGCTGCTTACTGAGGCGCAGGTTTCCAGTCAAGTCAGTGAGATCCGGGCAACAAAGAGTGAGATTTCTCTAAAGCATTTAAAAGTATTAGCACCAGCAATCTTTGGACTTTTGGTGCAAATCAGGCTGTCTCTCACTCGCGGCAATTAACTGACATGATCATTCCGGAATAAATCCATGGAGAAATCAAATTTCTTTTACTTTGCCTTTTTTCAGGAGGACGCTGAACGAGTGACGGTGATGGGCTCTGGAGCAGCACGGCCACAGCACCGGGGTAGCGGGGGAACGGCTTATTGCCTGATGCAAGGCATATAGATGAGGTGCTAATTCCTCAGGCACTTCCTGATGTTTCTTGCAAATGTCCTAAAAACCGTCCCCAGGACTTTGAGATAAACTTTTATGAGAGCCCTAACCGCTAAGGAGTCATTGCAAACAGGACTACTTGCCACTGAAACGTTCAGCCATAAATGGCTGCGTCACACGACAGGTAAACCTCATCTGTGGACGCGAAGGACACAGCTGGGAGACACCAAGGAGGCGTTGGCACACAACCTCCCCAAACCCACGCCTGAGGAACCAGAGGCACTGTTTTGCCTTTGCTCAGATTCAGAGGGCTCAAACCATCGCCTCTGGCGCAGGGATCTGGCGCGACTCTGGTCGGGAGAGCTCGGGCACGGCCAGGTTGCACGGGGACACGCGTCCCTCTTGTCTGCGTCCAGATGCAAGTCCCACACAGCTGCTCTCTGGTCATGCTCTTGGGGAGATTTTGCAGCAGTAAGACTTTCATCGTGTGAAAGTCACAGATCCTCTTTCTCCACTGAAGGCATAACAGAAAGGCGGTATTGGGAAAATAAACTGCAAAGAGAAATCATCGCAGCAGCCAGCAGACGCGAGAAGAGCTTCGCGCCGTTCCAAGTGAAACCTCCCAGTAGTACATGGAGGAACAGACAAAACCAGACTGGGAGCTCTAGCTGGGACGGCTTCCCCAGGCAACACTCTCACGGGGAGGGGGAGGATGAGGAGCGAGGCATAGTCCGTATTAAAAACAAGTAAATTGCAATAATCAGCAGGTCGGCAGCGCTGGGAGGAAAAGTCTCAGTGTGCAGTAACAGCAGCACAGGAAAGACTGACTGCAAGAGGAAAACTGAACTTTGGGGGAGAGCTCCCTTATGCCGAATTTAAACAAAATTCAGAAAGGCAGTGTCAGGCAGCGTCTGCTCCACGCGTACAGTCCAGCGCAGCCCCCGTAACGCCGAGGCGGGAGATGCCGCGGCAGAGGCTGTGCCCGGCGTGAGCCACAGGCTGGGCAGCGCGGGAGCTGCGGCGGCCGGCGCCGGGGCCGGGGATGGGGATGGGGCTGGGAACAGGGATGGGGAGCGGGCACGCAGGGCAGCATGCGGAAAGCACCAGCTACGGGCAGAAACAGAGCGCTTGCTTGCTCTTCTTCACGCACGCAGCACGGAGGTTGGATTTCTCCTCCCGGCAGCTTTAACGCAACGCGTGCTACAGAGCATCGCCGACTCCAGGATTTAGCACAGCGAATTACTGAATTTGTTCTTGGGGTGCACCTAAAGTGCGCTCAGTGAAAAGCAACATGGAAGGAGACGCGTTCAGAATAAGCCTGTCCGATACATCCCCCGTGCTTCTCAGCTCCGCAGCAGCCCGAGGCTTGGTCTGGCAGCAGCCGCCCCTGGCTGCTCTCTGCATTCGTGCTGGATCAGACAATGGCAGTACGTTCAAAACAAAGGAGGTTTAGTCCTTGAAAACCAGCACCATATATTTACCAGTGGCTATGATGACAAAGTAATTCATTTATTTTCTGGGATTATTTTTTTTTTTTGGCTTGAGATCCATCACTATCTTGGGGCTGGTTTTCGGCTTTTTAAGCTCATAAGAATATACTTATGTTTGTGCTTCATTGCTAAAATGTCGATTTGGAATTTTTGAAAGTGCTTCTCCCACAGAAATTGAAATAGGCTTTTGACACAATCAAAGCACTTAATCCCTTGGGGTTTTTGTAATAAAAAGAAATGTAATCAAAATTGATTTTCCAAATATTGGGGGAAAATGGTTTTGTAATTGAAAAAATCTTTTTGATGAAAATATTCTGAGCGGTTCCAAACCTCTCATTTGTTTTCCAGTGTTCTTTCTCACACGGAATAGAGAAGTGTGTGATCAACAGCAAAGCACAAACAAACATTCAGAGGACCAGCGCTTTCACAGCTGTGCTTTTTGAAAGCCCCTCGCCGTCTCCCGTGGCGGCCGTTTGACACGGGCGGTAGAACCTCGGCCTCTCCAGCGGAGACCACACCGCGGCTCGGTGGGAAAACGGCCTGAGGAGACTTTTCTGCCCAGTGAATTCAGCTCTGGGAGGAAAGAGACAAGCAACCCATCGACATCCCTCAGAAGAGCTTTCCTGGTGCCTATGGCAGTCGCTTAAAGGTATTTCAGAATAATTTTGACACAGAACCCCGAAAATGCTCTCCTAGAACAGAAAAAGTTCAACAGCTCTTCAAGCTCGAGTGTAATTTGGCCACAACACAGCAGCCACTGCTTTCTCTCCTGTTGGATCCCCGGTTCCGACCTGCCCACAGATCCATCACTCAGCGCGCTGAGCAAAGCAAACCGTCTCGCCTTCTCTACCAAACTTCATTCTTCTTTCTTTTTTTCTTTTTTTTTCCAAGTCATCAGGTTAATTCTCGCTGCTTTCGGGCTGCCCTGTGTGGCGGAGCCCCTGAGCCCTGTTGGCAGCTGGAGTCCGGGGCCGCAAAGATCCTCGGCAGAAACCCTGGACGCTCCATCCCTCCGTCCGTGTGCCGGGACGCGAGAAGGCGCGGAGGGTCGGGCCTGGAGCACGGCTGAGGCGAACGCTGCTCCATTACGGCTCCCGTTCCTTTTTAGCATTACTAGCAATAATGGTACACTATAACAAGGTAAGATGTCTCCAGTTACAAAGCACTTGAGACAGTAACACGGCCCTAAAGCTCTTCGCCAAATAAACATCATTAATCTGATTTTACGCATGGGAAAAGCGAGCTGCAGGGCGGAGACGGGATTCTCCTCCTTTTACTGGAAACCCCAAATCCTAATCTGGTTTTCTGTACCCTTCCCTAGGAGCAGAGAAGTGAAAGGCAATATTTTAGGGACGCTAAACTACATGATAAGCAGACAGCCTTATCTTTAAAAGAAGCCACTTCTTAACAAATTGACTGTCTTTGCTCATTTTGACCTTTCATCTCGCAATCACAGAAGCTGTCTCCCAGGAGCTGAAGTTACCTGGATCGGGGAGAAAATGCTCTCAATTCTCCAGCTGTGTTGTGAGCCTTGCCCCTTTAAAATTTAAGCAAAGCAAAAATTTTATTTAAACCGTTTTTTATTTTCTCTTTATGGCTGGTACGGGAACATGCTCCACCAGGCTCGAAGTGCAGCTTCACTCCCGACTGTCCCGGCAGAACGCTGCTGCAGCTGGAAGCTGACTCGTCAGGTCCCGAATCTTGGGACGACGGGGAAATGCTAAAAATCACAAATTCAGTTCAGGAGGGATTTCAGACTTTTTTCTTTCTCTTCTACAGGGAATCTAAGAAATCTGCACTGAAAACCACCTAATCTAGGATTGTATCAACTCAGCAAAACTGCATGAGACCACAGAACTTTTTTGCTGATCACTCTGTAAAAGCATCGCTCCTCCTGGGTTCCCAAAGGTAATTAGTAAACAGAATAGTGATTTTTAAATATAGTTTTCTGCTTGGCTGCTGAACCACACACACTCCCTCTCTGCTTTAAAGTCTGTTTCCTGAGACCTGCAGGAGTACGTTTTTAGAGCTCTTCCCCAAGCAGTGCTGTTCAGGCTCAGCGCGCTGGGCAGCCGCATGAAAAACAGCCACCTGCTCCACAGATATTCCTTGAAACATTCTCGTCTTCCTCTTTACCAGGCAATACGCAGATCTTTAGCTGGTATAAGTGGGCACTGGAATCAATTAGAGAGGTGCACAAATTCATAAGAGCTGAAGATCTTGCTCCCACTTTTTGATACACTCACTGAGGCTCCAGGACACCGTCCGTCTCCTACCGGTTTAACTCGAGCCCGTATTAGAGCTGACCATCGAGGAAAGCTACGGCCTGTGATACCACAAGACATCCACGTCTCTGAAGTGCTGGGTTCCTCTCTGAAAGCATGAAGTTCCTTTCATACGACTTAACACAGACTTTGTGTTTTTCCCCGTGGCGAAGCCTTACCGCCGGCTAAGGGACGGCCACAGCCGAAAACAGCGCTGCGCGGCCGGGCAGTCGGCAGAGTCAGGGTACGGGCGGCTTCCGCAGACCTCATCAGAATAGAGCAGAGTCTTCAACGCTCCTGCCCGACACCACCCTACAGAATACATTCAGAACAACAAAGCCTCAATTTTGCACTCATTAACCATAGTTCAACTCCTTTGTTTTTTTTCAGAATTTGACCCTTTATGAGAATTAACCGCTCGTTTTCATGATATCTGTAATTTCATCTGAATAAGGTATTCTAAACCTGCAAAAATTTGAGATGCCCATAATACTCAAGGGAAACCCAATGCAATTCTGGCATCTAAATCTCCCCAACACAAACACTACAGCTACACACAAATCAATGATGCAATAGACTTTAGTCAATGAATGAGAATCAGGAAAAAATTATTTTATGCTGCTGTAAGTGCTAGTGACCAATTAAAATGGTATCTGTGAAATATAGGTCACACCAGAACAGTATTTGTCAAATAGAGGTCACATTTCAGCACTTGAATGCCTAGGCTCAAAGTCACAGAACACAACGTACACTTTTAATCAGCAATTAAAGCGACAAAACGACTGTTTCTCCTTTACCGGCTGTGTTTGCGGATGCTGAACCAGTGCTGGTACCAGGTTGTACCGTCCTGTCTGGTAATAGCCTCTAGAGGCAACTGTGCTTGGAGACAAGTCATAAGCTATTAAAAAGAGGGAGTCAGGACTTTGTATTATTCCGGAATGGTCTCTCCTGATGGGAGACCGATTGGCCTGTGGTAAGAAAAGAGCTGGCACAGTGGGTATTACACATATGAGCCAGCTCGTTTTGGACACACAACGCGGAACTCAGTCTAACACTTCTACAGCAAGAATACAAATCCCTAAAGGAAGATTTTGAAGGAGCTGGCTGCTTTCTGCTAATCAGTGCCTTAACAAAAAGCAGTCACTCATAAAACTTCCGTGATCTGCCTACAGCATCCCATACGCTGCTTTCAACACCCAGGAGATCTCTCAGCAGCTTATGTCAGGTCTCTCTGCCACGCAGTATGTGATGTACATCACGTAAATCCTGTAGAAGTTAGTTACAGCTACGCCCTACTGCAGGGAAATCGGTATGCGCTTAAGAGGAATTGTAAACCTGTAGACATACGTGAACTCCGGGAGATTAAAGTTTTTAGGGGTGCAGTCGCCTTCCACTTGGCATATGCGTGTTGCTGCAAGTCACCTCTGGGAAGCATTTGTAAGGGAAATTCTCATATTCGTCTTCACCTCGGATATATTCCCGTAAAACTGAGTGACAGTAATCTGACCGCACCATTACGATTCAGTCCTTCTGCCAGGAATGACTCATGGAGCACTTCCCTCTTCTCACTGCATTTCCTCTGCGACAGAGGCGCTCGCCTTGCCCATCTCCAAAACGAAATATTGGAAGAAACAGTATTTTGCGCTTCCTTTTGAATTTCTACTCATTCAGAGTTGTAGCAAGCGGCTTCAATGCCGAAACGGGCCCTTTTACCCTCTCTATAAACCCTGTTGACTCACAGCACACTATATAAGCAGACACTCGAGATAACTGAAAAAGGCAATCAAGACAGGGAGGAAAAAAAGAGAAGCAGGCAGTGGCTCGCAGCTCCCTGCAAGCTGCTGCTGGCTTGGTACCACCCCAGCCTCCGGGGAGACACCACAAAAGTCTTCAAGGTAACTACAAAAAAAGAAAGGACAAGAAATGCCCAGTTTAAATTGCAACAAGGTAGTTTTAAGTCAGATGGCAAGAATATCTTTCTAATAGTAAGTAATGAAGTCCTGAAATGGATTACTCACAGAACCCGGAGACCCCACATCACTGGCGGTTTTTAAGGAGCGGCTGGAAGCTCCCTGTCATGTGCGGTTTAGCTATCGCTGAGCCCGCCTGGGGCAGAGACACGGGCTGTGTGACCTCTCCATGGTCCCTCCTGCCCTATTAGCTGCTGAATAAGAAACTTAACTGTAACCTCAAAATACAGCAATTCAGCTGCAAACCACAACTTTAACATCAATTCTTCTGCATAGTTGTTCTTTCAAGAACAACGATGTTGTATCTCCTGTCTTCCCTTAGACCACTGAGGGCTCCTCAGACAATGGAAAGACATAAAGCCATGCGAGTTCACCTTTAAACAAAAAAAAGAAAAGGTGAAAGTTGGCAAGATCTTCCTTTCTGGTTTCCATTCACGTGAAGTCCCTGCAGGTCCACTCAACTTCTGTCAGTTAAACGACTCTCTCCCTGCTACACCTCGGAGTAACTACATGTGACCTTTGCTACCACGGTGCTTTTCCTAATACGCGGTACTATCAGCAGTTTGGAAGAAAAATTCAATGTCAATGCCAGCTTCTAACTTCTGAAAAACAATTATGCTATTAAATAGCATCCTAGGCTACTAACTTATTTACACCATATCAAGGGTGGAGCGGTAACTGCGGAAGTTTGCTCTTTCTTCCACTCCACGCTAAAGCACCAGGTCTGAGCTGCTGCACTGCTGTGTCCAGCGCGCCAGGGTTCTGTGGCACTTAAAGAATAACCACTCTCAGAACACCTGAAGTACACCCTCTGTGTGTCTATTTGCATAGTACGTACACAAATGTGTTAGTGGCTGCACGTGAGTTTGCTCTCTCAGAAGAGCTTGCATGAACCGCACACAGCCAAGGAAATTCACACTGGAAGATGAATATCTGAATATTTAAAACCAGCAGCTCTCTGGCAATCCCAGATTCTTCTGTGGTATTTGAATATGAATCATTTTGGTGTTGTATCAAGCCTTTAATGTTCTTTTAATGCTGAGTTTCTCATCTGAATTTCACTGGGACTTATTAAACGCAGGGTTTTTCTTTCCCTATCTCATATTGACATGATTACAGTAACTATCTATAATTATGTGCATAGGGTAAATATGCTAATTGTATAATTGCAACATTCAAGTAAATCCTGGCAAACAGAGAATGTTCTCAGGGCAGGCAGGACACATACTGATAGGTATAACAGAACCAGAAGCACTCCTCTTATTTCCCATTATCAATATTTAGAGATAAAACAGAATATATTTTATCTACCCCGCAGGTGACCTTCTGTTCAAAGGCCGGATGGTGAGCCCTGCTGTCGTGAAAATGGAAGTTAGCACAGTACCCGTAATTACTGCGGAGAATCTCTGTCCAGTGGTATCATCTGCGTGCCGGAGGCAGGACAACTCAAAGGTTAAATTGGGTCTACCTACTAAACCTCTCGAATTTGCAGAAGGCTGCTTGGAAATGTAAAATATTACCAGTAATTATTTGTCTTTGTGGGAAAAATGAAACCAGCGCTGTACTTGAGTAATGAGAGGGAGGGAGAGATAGGGACACAAACCTCTCCACATTATGGTGCTTTATTTTTTTTAAGAAAGAAACAGGGGCAAAGACACCTAAGAAAAAGGTGCAGATGTTATTCCTGCCGGTGACTTGATGTGTGACGTTGGATTAATTACCTCGTGTCCTTTATTTCCTTTTCTCCCCCTGCACTTAGATTGACATCTGTCATCATGCGTTTGAACATCAGCCAACAGACTGGGATGTTGTACTCACTGGGGTGTCCCAGTGCTGTCACGAGTTTCATTCACACGACATTAAAAAAAGAAGTTGAGATTTGTCTGATAAAGGTAGACATGACCTTCAGGGGAGGCGGGGGGGGAGAGGAGAGGGAAAGGGATTTATGTTTGTCTTTAAAAAATGACAGGATTCAGCTGGGATGAGTTTCCAGTTGATTAAAAAGAAAATAAAAAACAACTCCCCCCAACTCCTTAGAAAGGAGGAATGGAAACGGTGCTGTCAACAACTGCGGCACTACTGGGAGCTCTCAGAAAGCTTTTCAAAACCCAAAAACATTCAGGTTCCAACACAGTATTAAAGTAATGGTGACACCCATGGAAGCATTCATTTACAAGGCAGTGGGAGACAGGCTGAGATAAAGTGCAACTTAGCATCCCGACCTGTTCTTCAGACTGTGGAGTTGTGTCCATTCTGACACAAGCTTAACCTCAGTGGTCAATGGTCCTTGAGGCAAAAAGATGTGGCATCCCCACCATTTATGTATGCAGAGCTGGTAACACCAGGCATACTGCACCCTTCTGTGCCTGTGAGGAGCAGCAGACCCTACAGCGTACACGAGTTCATTGCAGAGATGAGACGTGCAGGTTCAGTTAGACATGCAGAAGTCCTGCAGCTCACCAAGAAGGGCCATAATTCTGCTTGAGGGAAGGTGAGGAACGGGCGCATGAGGTGTAGCCTGGTGCAACAATGCTCTACCCACGTACAGCAGTTGGTCAAGAATATAATATGATCTCAAGGGACCTGGTTATTGATGACTTTTCATCTTGGGGTACTCGGCTTTGAACATCTTTGATTGAACACTGAAGTAAGAGGTGCTCAGGACCTCTGTGAATCAGACCTAAGTCATCCTAAACTGGCTGTATCTAGCTGGAGCCTTTCAGAGCGCTGGCTCCCTCTGCTACACGTTGTCGTGCTGTGAGCTTGTACCGATCCCCTAGGTGACGGAGGGGCACTACAATCCTGCATGACAAAAGATCTGAACCCATTTTTAAATTATCGCTTATATTGAGTCACACACAAATGAATTTTTATGCTCTACCAATTTCCCAGAGACCTGAAGTACTACGCATCAGAAATAAGTCACTACAATCCCTGGGTCCAAGCCCAATTCTCTTATTGAAAGCACACAGTACACATTAAACGGCGGCTCCTTCTGCGTGCCCGGCCCGTTTTCCCGACGCTCGGCTCACAAAGGCCCCACAAGAAAGCGGGGAGTGAAACTGCCTGATGACCTCTTCTGCTGACAGCCCCCGTTGCTCATCTCAACCGCGTCTGAGAGAACACAGCACATTCTTTTAAATATTTTATCCACTCAGTGATCATGGGTGAGAGAAAGGACTAACAAGAAATGACAAGTGAAATAACTACATTTCCGGACCTGACAACACTCTTTATTTTTAATTCTGCCAGGGTTGCGGATAGACATTAAGGTACAACTTTGACAAGAGATTAAATAAGTGAGTTTAGGATTTGAATTACATTATACCCACCCTGATCTGAAAGTTCACTTGGAAACAGGAGGAAGTAAAAGAAAACAGGGCAAGAGATCTGCTGTTTCCTTACACTGCACCAAATGCTCTTTTTTTCTGTGTGAATTTTCTCTTGTAAAAACACTTTCATTTCTTCACAGTGACACCTGAATAAAAAGAAACAGACTACACCGATGATAGGAAAAGGTTCCTAATTAGATTAAACAAGTTAAAGTGAAATTTCCCGATAAAATACTTCTAAGAACAGTTTTGTACTGTGTCTGAAATACTTAAATGGGGTAGTTTGGGAACAGTCTGGTGGATGTTTCTATAGAAAATAATTATAAAAGAGTAGTACTATATTGTCCCTACACTAGTATTATAATCCACCTGTGATATTTTTCCAATTCTATGATTTCTTTAGTTCCTTATCCTACACAGACTTAAACACCTGAATAGCAACTAAACTGAAAAGAAAAAAAAAAAAAAAAGAGAGAAAGATTTTTCTCCCCCTCCCAGGAAAAAACGGTGAGAGATCTTTCAGGTTCCCATGGCTAAAAAGCAAGTTTATCATCAAACTGGGTCAGTGTTGATTAAATATTTCCAATTTCTGTTTGCGCTAGCCCAGTATCACAAGACAAACATCCAGGCGACGCTGAGCACCCCCTCGCGCATCCCCCCCAGCGAGCCGGGGCAAAGCTGCGGCTGGTGCTGAGTGACAAACGATTATTACGTTTTAAGCTGTGTTTTGGGTCGTTTGGAAATCTGATTTCACTGTGCTTTGGAAGAAATGCGTTAAAAGAGAAGGCAGAATGGCGCTCTCTGGCACTGCTGGCGGCTCGGCCGGGCCCCAGCGCCGCGTGCCGAGCGGAGGGGACAGCATCCGCAGGGAACGCGGCGCTCCCCACTGCCGGATTCCCGCTCCCTGCAACCACCCGTCTCGAGGCACAGACACCTCGTGCTCTGCACAGGGCCCAGATCTCAGATTCTTATATCAGCGCGTGTCCCGTGACATCAGCTGTCCGTCCGCGGCGCTCGCCGGGAATGGCCGTCGGACGGGGGACGCCACCCCATGGGACGCAGCCCCGGCACGAGCAGTGCCCCGGCACGCGCCAGCGCGGCATGCCGAGGCGCGGCATCAAAAAAGAAAAAGAAACAAACGAAAAACCAGATTCCTGGACTACGAAGCCAAGCCATTCACGTGATAAGGCAAAGGTACGCGAAGCTCCAGGAGGACGCGAGCGCTGGTTCGGGCGGCGTTGGCCCCGCGCTCGCGGGGACAGGTCTGTGCCTCGGCCCCGGTGCCGGCGATCCGCCCCCTCTGCCCCAGCACTGACCCCACAAAGAGCCGAGGGTATGACCATAAACTGAGGATAGGGAACGCGAGTGGGATGCGACCAGCAGCGAAGACAGATCTTCCTCGTGGCCGTGCTGGGACAGACTCGGTACCTTCAGCGAAGGCTGCCTAACGACCTGACAAAGCAAATCATTAGCAACACTTCACCTCGGTCTTAAAATATTTTCATTGCAAATGACTCTCCCATTAGATGAATGCCCCTCGCAGAAAGTAATTACCCTTTCTTTGAACTTGCATTTCGGAAATTTGAAACGACTTTAAAAAAATGACAGAGAAGAATAAGCCCACACTTTTTATGGCTCCCCCTCCCCGGCACCACACCACGCCAGCGCGGGGCGGGGGAACAGACGAACTCTCAGCTTCGGGGTTCACGGAGGCTGTGGAAGATGTCACCCCCAAGAGGCAGCTCTCACCGGCCGTGTCCTTGGAGCGGCTCCGGGACAGACAGGCGTTGACAGGACAGACAGCCCGAGAGCGGCAGCGCCGCTGGGGCCGGGCTCCAACCTCCGAGGGGCCGCCGGTCCCCCTAAACACTCGCCCCACGCAAAGGAGTGGGCAGCAAAGACAGATTCTTACAATTCGTGCAAAATACGCACCCTGACCAAAGGCTGAATTTTCTAAAAGGTTTACCTGTGACACGTCCCAGCTAAGCGGAGTGAGAAAGCTGACGGGGACGAAGCTCCGGGATCCGGGCTGACATTCACAAGTTCTTCAGCTCTCAGAAACAAACATCCGCTTGTAACTGTGCATCACAGAGTTCCTCTTCATTTTTTCTGTATGTGCATCTGCTGAGACACGCAGGCCAAAACTTGGGTGAGTGCTCTTTCTGTGTATGTATACATACACGTGTGTGTACATATATGTGTAATCACACACAGACATCTTTGAAAGGAAAGGAAGAAAATGAAACTGTCAATTAATAACAGTATCTTAATTCTTTGTTTAAATTAATTTTGTGATCATTCACCCTGCGTTAGACTCACAATAAGAAGTCCATCTGTCTGAAGAAGATATACCCAGATGCTAACATCAGGACAACGATACAAGACTGTGCTATTAAAAAAAAAAAAAGATTATTCTCTACACTAAGAAGTCAATACATCTCTTCTGTGAAAAAAAGTGTGTATGTGTCTCTGTATAGGATTTTTCTGGGCTTGGGAGAAAGCTATTACAGAGGATGAATCAAAAACAAAGCAACATTTATCAGTGCTTTCTTCAAGGGAAGAGAAGGAGAATAAAATTGGCCCTATCATAAAATATTTACATTACATGGGTTTTTTTGTAAATCACAGTAGAGAGAAAATAATAGGACAGAAAAGGAAGATGATGTTCAAACAAAGACTTTGAAAGAGATTTTCTTCAGTAAAGTTAGAAAGGGGAAAGAAAGAAAAAAGAGAAAGACTGAGCCCGCATGCATCGTTTGAGTCTGCTGTGCTCCACGCGTGTCCACGAGCGCTCACACCCAACCCTGCAACCTTCCCACCAGAAGCTGTAGCTGCCCTCAGACCCCCCCGGGGGCACAGCCCGGCCCCGACACCCCCGTGCCCCAGGGTGCCACAGCCCTCAGCAGGGCTTCAGCCCTTCCCGATGCCTCCCCCCAGCAGGCGGAGGACCTCAGGGGTGGGCACACACCGCAGAGCCCCGTCCTGGGGCTCACCCGGCACCTCCTGCGAGGAACTGGGTGCCTCCAGCACGCGCAGCACTGAACGAGTAGCTCCGTGTAGCAGCCTGCCGCCTCCTCCTCATGCCACCTAACCCAACAGCTCTCTTTCCACCCTCACGCATCCATCCATGCCTCATGACAGGAGCCACAGCACATCAAACTCCCCCTTCACTCCCGTGGGTGAAGGCTCATGGGTGGTGAGCCCCTGGCGCAGGTTGCCCAGAGAAGCTGTGGCTGCCCCATCCCTGGAGGTGTTCAAGGCCAGGTTGGACGGGGCTTGGAGCAACCTGGGCTGGTGGGAGGTGTCCCTGCCCAGGGCAGGGGGTGGCACTGGATGATCTTTAAGGTCCCTTCCAACCCAAACCATCCTATGATTCATGCAAGCTGCAGAGCCTCTCATCTGCTGGGGACACACGGCTCCAGCTGAAGCCCCAAGCAGGGTGGCAGGGCAGGGACGGCCGCGGGGCCACCTCTGCCACCCAGCCCTGGGACACCCCCAGCTGGGGAAAGCTTGTTGGCAGCCCCTCTGTCTTACAAATCTAACATCAATGCCACTACAGTCATGAACAGTTTGGGTTTTTTTAGTTGGGTTGAATTGATTTCCATGTGTTTAAAGCCAAGCACAGGTATCAGTGGGTGCAGGATCACGCATTAATTCAGAATTAAACCCCTTTGCAAAAGCTTCAGATTTCACTATGAGTATTTCTACCATCTCTGCTAATTGCACCCAGTGGAATTTTCTGAAAGTACAGCTTTGTTTTGGAGGGGAGAAAAATATATTACGTAGACTTTTTAGAGGTTTGAATTTAAAAAAACCCCACATAGTTTTACTTAGAAAATTCCACAAGTTTTTCTACTCAGCCACTTCCAACAGTTTTTTTGTTCACTCTAACTCTAACTCCTGCTCAGAGCTGCTATTTTCAGAAAAAAAGCTGCCATACATCTGATGTAATTCAGCTATTGCACTGCAAAAAGTGTCTTTAAAGTGCAGATTTGGGCAGAGAACATCCTGCAGAGATTTGATGAGAAGCTTTTATACTTAAGCGATAGCCTTTGTATTGTACACAAGGAGGAGGAAATAGCTATTCAGACAGAAAAACAGTGATCTATTATTCCAGAGAAAGAAAACTCTGAGCATGACAAAGATGATCAGCGGCACAAAAAGCACAGTGGATCACTGACACCTCTCGTCTGCCGGGTGACACACACCGAACGCCACCAGTGCACAACTGAGTACAGCTCCCATCCGTGGTGGGTATTTACGCTCTCTCACCCCTTCACTCTGCTTTCCAACACTGTCCCAACATTATAGGACTTTGCAGGGGACAAGTGGCAATGCGGATAAAGGCCACTGTAAGGACTAGAGTACTTTTTGTAGAGACTGAGTATTTTCCAAGACTCGTACTTAATTAGAGTCGGAGCGTGTCTCCGAAAAGGTGCACGTGTTCTCTCCCCTCTATTCTCTGTCACATCACATTTCTGCTCAACATAATGCAGCAAACCTTGGGAGTGATTTGTGGAATATATTAACATAGTTTAACGCAGCGTGCATAAGATTTACATGCCAGTGCTGTAAGGAAAGGTGATAGGTCAGAATAAAATGGATGATTAAAAAAAAGTTGATTAATTTCTGTAGCACTATTTCAAAAAGATGTATTGGAACAGAAAACTTGACTCGCTCCTTCCGAGTATCTTAATTGCACAAAATGAAAGGAACAGTGCCGAAGCTGTGATCCTCCCCGCACGACCATGCATTACTCGCACAAAGTTAGCGGAACAACCGGTGATTTTTGTAATGTGGGGCCACTTCTCAGCCCTCACCCTGCGCACCCTTGCTGGGTCCCCCAACTCAGCTGTCTCATCTTGTAGCTCCCACCTTCCTGTGTTAAGTCACCCGAAATCAAAGCTCGGTACGTACCGAGGTCTTTTCCTCTCGAAGGACGGAACTACGTGTAAGAATAAATCTTTTTTTTTGTGGCTTGGCACCCAAGGAGAGGCACAGCGGCTTTCACTTGCGCACGGCAAGGCTGACTCATCTCCAAATGCCCGTACGGGAGGAGGCACTCTAGGAGACTCCCAGTCCCCGCGAGGCTGACGGGATTTTGTTCAGCCATCGCTTCCAGTGGGGCCAAAACCATCATCCAGCACCATCGGCTGCTCGGGGAGGGGACGGCAGTGCCACAGCCCCCAGAGCTGGCTGCCATCTCCTGGCTTTGCTGCGGTAAGAAGGAACAGTAACCCATAAAGGTAGACATCAATTTGGCCCAAATCTCAGTCTCTCTCAGCCGCACGTGCATAACTCCGACTAAAACCCCAGTCAGTCACCCCCTCAGCATCCATCACGGCGTTGCGGCCGTTTTCCCAGCGGGTTGCTTCTTTCTGGTGGAACTAATTGACCTCTGACCTGTTTATTGCTTTACTGCCACCAATTTAGCACCAGTTTATTCATCAACATCTGGTGGTCGGAAAATTGTATTTTACATTATTAGCTCTCAAATGGATAGCTAATGCTGCTTAATGGGGCAGTTATACGCTATTATAGATTCATTTTTTCTCATTTTACTAATGAATGAAGAATCTTCATCAAATAAATATTTGCCAGTTGGCTTAATATCAAAGTCACTAATTAAAAACAGAAAAATGCTCAATATACGGAGAGCTGAATGGTGGTGGCACGTGAGATTTAAAGAAGTATCTTTTCTGCCGCACTGTACTTGCACAGAGGCCAAATTGGCAATCAAGTGATCAGCGTGAGGAAGGTTGAGCTGTATTTACATACTGTCTCAGTAAAATGCCACTGATTTATTTCTCTGGTGCCAGAGACACAATATGGGCATAGCTTAAATTGGCTCCTTTTCCTGGCTTTCACAAAAGAAATGGAAAAAAGAAAAATACGGAAATAAACAATCTTGGACTCGGTCCTAAAAAATCCGATTCCCTCCACTGACCAGCACAATTGCATTTTACAATGGGAACGTGCAGAGATGGTGTGACCTGGCATGCAGAATTCATGAAACATCTCTGCATAAACATGTGCATTTGGAGTAAACACACTTCAAGCTGACAAAGCGCAGCACTGCAGCGAGCGCGGGCTGTGCTGCAGCGCATACGCCCCAGGGCTCAGCGCCGCGCTCCGACTGGAGACGGTTCAAGTCAAGGCTCTTAAACGAGCTCCCCCATCCTGAGGGCCAAATAGTCTATATAGTTTAAAAGTTGTTTTTTTACTACATACAAACACATGTACGCTGCTATTGCTGTTTGATGGCTGTCAGTCATACGCCAACACCAGCGGTGGCAGCTGGCAGTGCTCAGCGCACAGAAATACTCCACTTTTTCTTATAACAAAAGTCTTTTCTGTGTGGTTCAAGACTCCCCAAAGGATCTTGGGGAGGCATTTTTACAAACAAAGCTACTTACTTCAAGAATGCCGACGTACGAGTACGGTTTGGTTGCAGGGCTGGGACTCGCTGCCAGTCCTATATTGCACGTGTTGGAAATAAGTGAACGTTACCACTGGATCACATACGAGTCCAAATTCACACCGGAATTCAAGTAGTTTTTTGCCAGAGTGCAAATATGAACGCGAGTGGAATCTAACCCACGTTACTTCCATACACCTCCTACAAACAGGTGCTCAGAGAATGCTGAGAACATTTCTGACTCCCCAATGAGATGTCTAACGCGAAGCTGGGGTTTAGATTTAAGAAGCCTTCAGCGTTTGGCACAGCTCACCACGCCACGGGCTCAGCGCAATGCACACGCGTCTCGAGGCAAAGCAGTAAAGGCATAACAAACACAAATTATTGTAATGGTGCTATTGTAATCTGAAGATCTCTTTATTTTTCCCCAAACCAAATGATTCCTGTCATTTCAGAGACAACACAGTCTAATCTAAAGCTACCGAAGCACACAGAAGCTGTGTCAGCTCTAACATATCTATCGGCTTCACGGACCATTAAATAGCACAAATGGCACTAGGAATTAATTCTGAAAAAGTCAATCCGTTTCTAATACCACAGGCACAATTCTCCCAATGTTTGGGTGCACGTTCCCCGAGCCCAGGTCCCGGCTCAGCTCCTCAACGCCCTCTTTTTCCGCCTCTCTCCGTGGATGCGAGCGGCTGGTGGCACACACAGTCCACAAAGACCCCAAGATGCTGCTGCAATTCCACTGCTACAGTTCACCAGGGTGCTGAAAGCACGGCACGAGCACTCCTCTAGCAGTACGAAAGTATATCGGAAAAAGTAAACGCCAAAGCCAACCAAACCAAAAGTGCTTCTTTTTATTTATTTTTAGAGCTCTAATGCACTCTTGAGTGAAGAAAACAAACCAAAGAAACTAGAGAATGAAGAGGAAAGAAAGCTGCGCCAGACAGACTTACACGGGTTCGTTCTGCCACTCGGGTTTGTAGATTCATTGGCACACGGATGATAAAAAGTGCGGAAGAATTAGTGCTTCGCTAATACCGATTATTTGAACCTAATGTAGAAGAGTCACGAACTCATCGTTTCTAAGAAGTCAGAATAAAACTAAGATATATGCCAGGTTTAATATGTGTAGCCTTGGGCTCAAGCATACCAATCTCTGTCATGGCCTTTGACTAACACCTCTAGTTCCAAAAGCTGTTACTCATTCATTAATACATCTGTCCATTGAGTACGGGGATTTTTTGTCCTTCTGCATTTTAGTTTTGGTACTAAATTTGCCAATAAAAACTCAGTTTTCATTTATTTTGCATGTCTTTATTTTACATTCAGCTTCGCTGTGGCCAGGAGAAGCAGGTTTGGAGAGCCAAAAAGCCCGTGGCTTTCATTCCAGTGGACACCTCTGCTTTGGCTACGGGCAATACGGGGTTTGTAATGGCAGAACCTTCACCTTACAGGGTAACGTGTCAAAGGGGGAACTGCTCAGATGAAAAGAGATGATGTCAATCATCTGTCAATATGTTCAGGCCAAATTACATCTATGTTAAGTCCCCTTCCACCTGTCTGATGATACAAAAAGACATGAATGTTCTCCCCCGTAGGCTTTGCGTCTCACCACCTCCTCTGAGGGACACCCCATCCCGAGCCCTCCCCAGCCCACTCTGCAGGACGTGCCGCGGCGCCGCACGCCAGACCGCCTCTGCCCAAGTTTGAAGTGAGGAAGGAACACGACGTCGGTCTGAACAGAATCTTCCTTTGTGCCTCTGTGCGTGCACAGTACCGATCCTCCCGTCGCGAGGAAAGGCAAGCTAACTGTGGTGTCCACAGCTTACGGGGAAGGCTGAACTGGCGAAGGTCGATGGAGAGATGAGCAGAGGTTTCCCTCCTCGGAGCAGAGTGATCTCCCCAGAGAAAGGTCCTGGACTATTTGATTTTAAGTTCGGATTTAGTACGTCCTAATTCAGCTGCAGCTTCAACTCCCTGGCAACAGACACCCCAAATTGCTTTTTAATGGCCGATGCGAAGTGCATTTCACTCTAAACCTGCCCCGATCCCGCAGGTCTGCAGCACAGCGAGGGGACCAGCCCAGGCGTGCCGCGGGCAGAGCCGGGCTGGCTGACGCCGAACGGGCGGCTTCTCCGGGATTTTGTCACCGTTCACAAATACCCGACTGCACTTTTCCCCTGAGTTGGGAATTTGTAATGTCTTCTCACATGAGGCTTTTGTTGCAAACTTTCTGAGGAGCAGCTGTCAAACTGTAAAGTGGATCTCTATACGGCCTCTTTTCCAGTGTAAAATACCTTTCTTTGTGCAAGAAAAGTGCCTAACTTGGCAAAAAAAAAAAAAAAAAGTTCAGCAGTAAGTACTGAAACACAAAACACTTTAGCCAGGAAAGATCTTTTCTTTATGGATATATAAAATACACTCCCTTGCTACAAGCTTGTATCTTATTTATCGTTCCCAGGTGGCTACTGAAAACTCCTTAAATGTTGTTTGATGGAGTAGTGATTCTTTTCTGCCTTACCGGTGTAAACTGCGTATATCTAAGAGCAGAATATATTGGCAATAAAAAAGGTTCTTCTTTTTGAGATCTATCAAAATAAAATATACTTGTGAGGCTTTGAAGTTAAATTTAAAAAAAAAAAAAATCTTTGGGAAATTGCCTTTCATTTCTGAGAGCACAATTTAAATTCAATCTGAGGGTTTGCATGAGACACCTCAGGTGCTCTCTGCTCCAAATTCAGTTGATTAATGTTGCCTTAAAAGATTTGCTGAAGAATCAGGCAGATGTAATTAGAGGAGAGGTAGCTAATACTATACATAGATCATCAAAGGATAAGTATGCACAAAGGAGATAAAGAATCTCAATACAATTGTAATAATCTCTGCAGATTAAAAAAAATAAATTACAACCATAATTAGGAGGAAGTAATGAAAGCTTGCCCGAGTCCATGAGGCAGGTTCCCTTGGTGCCCTGTCCCTGGCACAGCGTTTGCTGGAGGGAGCCCCCTCCACGTCAGCAGAGCCGTCCCACCGCCCACGCGGGTGCCGGGGAACGCCGCCGAGAGCGAAGGGACACAGCCCAGGCGCAAGCGGGCCACAAACACCCGAGCAGAAACGCTATCCCAATGGTTATGGCCCGATCCCTCTCAGAGCAGGGATGCTCTTTGGACCTCTGTGGACACGCCGAGGGCCGGTGGACAGGCAGACGCCATGCCGGCGTCACCCGTGGGCCAGCGGGGTGGGCTTCCACAACGGGCACTGACCTGCCCCCAGTACGCCGGGCACTGCCGCAACCCCCAACCCCTGGGGGGGCACAACCCTGCGTGGCGCTTCGGCCTCGGGCACGCGTCGGCGTTTTGACCACCGAAATTCTAACGGCCGGAGGTGATTCAGCTTAATGGCAGCTCTTTGGAGCGGGCGGGACTGGAACCACTGTGCTCTGGGAGCTGGAAATGCGTATGTGAACACCAGAATGGCTCAAGGCCAATAACTTTTGTGTTGAAATGCAATTTTTTTAAAAGGTCCTTTTTTGTTTAAATCTACCAAAATTCACATTTTTTCTTTAAACATGAAACACCTTGTTACGCAGTTACAGACAGGGTGTCGTATCCCCTCTGAGGTTGGTAATTTATGTTAAGTGTGTGGTCAGAAAAACAGAGGCCCGTAAGGCCGCAGCCAGCAATGCAATAAATGGTTTTTTCAACACAAAGATGAAAACAGCACTTTGATGGGACACAAATGGCCTCATTACCGTATGGGCAAACCTCCATATTTTATGATTTTTCCTTCCCACTATGAAGCGTAGAGAATAGTTAAAGGAAACAAATAAGGTTTGCTAAAGCAGCGGCACAATATCGTAATAATTACTGATGTGTTGTTACTGAAGCGGGTCGAAAGCCCGAGAGAACGGGGGCTGGTCAGCGTGACAGCACTCGCCACCCAGGGCCCCACAGCTCCGCTCCTGCCCCGTGCTTCACCCGCTGCGGGGGGAGGTACCGCAGCACCGCGGCTCCGCAGGCACTGCGGCGATTCGCGCGAGGGGCCACAGCGGCGCGCGTTGGGCATTTGTCTAATCTTACTGCGGAAACTGCTCCTGTAGGCGCTGCCGAGAGACAGACGCTGCCGAGAGGCGACTGCCCCATCTGCCATAGGACAGGAGGGAGCTTCTTCCCCGGAAGAGCATTTCTTACCACGAAGAGCGCTGCTGACCAGCTCGCTCAGGCCGGACACCGACTTTGCAGACAGCCACCGACAAACCCCAACTGCAACAGCATCGCGTGCCTCAGGAGAGCAGCGTAAAGACAAACACCACGAGTACCACGAGGTGCCCAGTTGCTACGCAGAGACACTGTTGGGTAGGCGTTTGTGAGAGAAGGAAGATGTTGCAGTACTGAATGCTTAATGTCACATCTGCCGTTTGCCACCGACGGGCTCGTCCAGCCTTGGTAAGAGAGAGCTGCAGTCAGGTTACCAGCGCAGATACCAACAAGCCGGGAAAAGACCTCTGTGCCCCAGTGCCACAGGCACAGCCACGCCACCCCCTCTGTCTGGACACACACCAGATGTCACCCCCTCTGTCTGGACGCGCACCAGAGGCGGTACCAGACCTGCTCTGCCCACGCGCAGGAGGCCCTTTTCCTCCCTCACTGGGGAACTGGAACTCTTGCGAGGAGACGCGGCTCTGACCTTTCCGTAGACAAGGGCTGCTCTCGCTGAGAGCCCCGGCAGGTTCACATACCGACATCACCTTCCACGGCAGAGCGGATCGCAATTTTTCCATGCCCGTTTTGCCCTGATCCAAGAACTCCACGAGAAATGTTTTGTTCATTTGTTTTCACGTCACCGACCTTTGTTACTGTCAGCTGTGAAACCCGGAGCGCTACCCGTCCCCGCAGTCATGGCTGCAAGAAGGCTAGCAGATATTTTCACACCGAAAGCCCATCGGGCGTGAGCGGGAGCGTGCCTTCCCTCTCCACTTCAACTGAATTTGGGGGGGATGCATCTAATTGAGACGTGTGACAGCAAGGGAGCAGCGAGAGGGAGCGCCGCCCCTTCCCCACTGTCGCACAGCTCTTTTTCACTGCAGCCTTCCAATTTCTTCAATTAGTGATGGAATAAAACTGTAAAAGCTTAAGAAGAAGATCCAAGAGCACTGAGCATCGCAGTCACTCCAAGGACCCTCTCGCACTCTATGCCATTGCTGCGACACACGTGAGCAGCTCTCGGGGCAGGCCGGGGGCCGGGGTCACCCCATCCCCAAACCACCGTTCCTCCCTCCTCCTCAGTCTCAAATCTTTAATTCCTCCGTCTAAACCGGAGCAGCTAAAGGGAGGTGTTGCTAAAGGAGGGCTCACTGCCCATCTGCTGCAGCTGAGTGGGTTGGCTGCTGCGCCGGGACAGAGGGACCTCCTCAGATAGATGAAGCCAGCTGGGACATCAGCTCCAAGTGTCACTGTCCCTGCTGATCTGGCTCTAAAGAAAATAAGGCCAGGTTAACAGGGAGAGGTAATAACTTTCAGTAGCTCGGTGTACCGAAGCAGGCAAGTTTGCAAACCCGTTAGAGGCCCCAGCTACACCACTCTGGTCTAATAAAAGATGTTACCTCCGCCCACAAACCTTCATTTCCCTCTGTCCCTTGGACCATCACTGCCACCAAAGCCCCAGTACTACTGCAACACCACAACAAACAGCGGTCAGCTGGGTTGCCTCACACATCCGAGAAAACAGCTTTTTTCCCCAAGAAGGTATGAGCAGCGCAGGCAAGGCACCAGGCAGCCCGGTGAGGGACGGCCACTGCCCCACCGCGGGCAACGGGGACTGCCACTGCCCCACCGTGGGCAACGGGGACGGCCACTGCCCCACCGTGGGCAACGGGGACGGCCACTGCCCCACCGCGGGCAACGGGGACCAACACTGCCCCACCGCGGGCAACGGGGACGGCCACCGCCCCACCACGGGCAACGGGGACCACCACTGCCCCACCGCAGGCAACGGGGACAGCCACTGCCCCACCACAGGCAACGGGGACAGCCACTGCCCCACCACGGGCAACGGGGACGGCCACTGCCCCGCTCCAGGCAATGGGGACGGCCACTACCCCGCTCCAGGCAACGGGGACCGTCACTGCCTCACCGCGGGCAACAGCTCAGACGGGGCTAAGAAGAAGACGCAGCTGCAGTTGCAGCCCAGAACACGACCTGGGCTTGGATTACAGAGGTACTGCGGTATCCGAAAGTACGCTCGGCTGCCTGATTTGATTTTCAAAAGAAAGTAAGTGGATTAGGGGTTAGATTTTTTAGGGGATTTAACTTCCTAAAGGGACAGAGAAGTACCCAGTGGGAGAGTATTACAACTCAATTAGGATTACAACGAAGAGCTTATATTTGTTTTTCGTATTCACATAATTCATAAGTGGTTGAAGGAATTTTGTACAAATAATCAAATTACAGCAGACCCAAGAATGCTGGGTTTCTTTTGATGGAGATCAACTGTATGAAACTTCAGGCCAAACAAAATTCCAGAACGCTATCAGTACCAAAAAAATGAGGATTCTGGAAGTTCTGCTGCAATAACTACCCTAACTGTTGGGGTTTTTCTATTGAAATATTGGTATTTCACTCAAGACGTTTACAACATATTCAAAATATTGACAATTAACTTTTTTTCTTTCTTCTAGTTATAAATATCTCAAAGTAACCCCAGCTTTTTGTCCTGTTTTACCCTCCCTACCGATGAATATTTTACTGTGTTCTTCCACAGTTTGTTACATTCTGAAAAAAACCTGTAGTGAAATCTAGTGCCCCAAACATTACCTCCCCCAGTTTTGGAAGGAAGGATTACATGCATAATCCTGCCCTTTTTCCTGAAATCCTAAATTTTCCGTAATTCTGAACAATTACCAGAAGTAAATTCTACATATGAAATTATTTTCTTCTTTGGCTCCTTCCACAGTTTCTACAAAAAACATCCACCTATATGAAAAGGTAACATTTAGCAAAATTGCTTCTTCTGCCAAAAGCTTTGACTTCAATAACAGAGACTGAGGCAATCTTCTACAGATGTAGGAAAGTAAAACTCAGGATTGGCTTTTAAGATCTCTCACAGCTTCCTGATACTTCCGTGTAAAGCAAAACTATTCCAGTCTAACCCTTTATTTCTTAATGAAATACAGATTAATTGGAGTTAGCCAGCTAACGGAGGCTCGAGCCAGGACTTTGCCCCATGGCTATTTAGAAACTGTTCAGTCCAGTTAAAAACTTTCATTACATTGGTTTTGTATGTTTGTTTCTGAAAAGCTGTAAAGTAATAGCGTAACTTTTTAAAGAATGCCATTTTCACTGTGGAATAGCATAAAACTCCTCCCCTGAGGTAGCTGTGTTATATCATTGAACTTAAAAACAATAAATTGAAGGTTAAAAATAAAAGAAAGGGGGAAAGGTGTGAGAAACAGCGGAAAGGCATTGAAGCTGTAGGAGTTCTGACAAATCATCTCGGCACATAGTCCCAGTGGTGATGAGAAATTGTTCTGTGCATTTTATTTATTTTTTTACACGCCAGAACAAAAAATGTACTTGAGGCAAAGCTGTAGAATATCATTAAATTAGTGGGCTTATTTTATCAATGCCCAGGAGCATGCAAGGATGAAAAAGAATTATTCCAACCCACAACCAGTGTGGGAAAACACGATCATACGTGTCCCGGTCCTGCAGTCCGATACGTGTACTTTACGCGTGTGAGTAATCTCTCCATGGGGTAACACAACAGCCTAAGCTGCTTGGTCTACACTCGGAATTATATACGTTGTTTTTTCTTCCTTTAATGGATGAGTCTAGTGACCCATATTTCCAGTACATTACATCAAATCCAACGGACTACTCTCTGTATTTTGGTCTTGGAACGAAGCATCCAGCTATGTGGGCCTTCTACCCTGTCCCCTTAAGAATGAGATAAATGCCTTGGTGTCAATTAAACATGTAAAATACACTTTACCAAGGCATATTCTTTAAGAGAAACTGTTAACTTCACTGTCGTTCATCCCCCAGGCAGTATTTGAAGCCAGCAGAAGAAACCTAATGCACCCAACTGTCCTGGTAAGAAGAGCGAAGATCAGAAACACGGAAGGTTATGTAGGCAGACTTAGGTATCCCTGGAAACAGGCACCCAAAGCCAGACAAACCTCGCACGCTTCAGTTCACAGCGCGTTCATAAACCCAATCCTGTTTTTCTGTTCACGGGGTTTGGCCTCTTGCCTGAAGAGCCAAGTTAGATTAATTTAAACCTCCAAATTAAAAATGCCCATGTAAGACAAGGAGAGGCTGTTGCGATGCGATGCGGGACGGAGCAGATGCACACAGCAGCCCAGGTTTCACTGAAGGATGCAGGCGTGCACGGCGAGTCCCCTTGCGCCCAGCTGCCTACCCGTCGGTAAAGGTCCGGCAAAGGACACACATGCACAGGGAGAACACGACCTGATAATATCGTCCCCAGTCAGGGTCGGTTTGTGGGCGCGGAGGAGATGATGCTCATGGTTTGACTCTCACAGCTGAACCCGAGCTCAGCTCAACTCCTGTTTGCCGCTTCAGTATCGGCTGTTCTGCATTTCTGCAATTTGGATTTGGGCACAAAATGCAACAAGAAAGAACAGATACTGTGTGTTTTCATTTATTCTCATTTTGTTTCCAGAGGGAGAAGAAACCTCACAGTCAGACTCTATTAGTCTGCTTTCGCAGCAATGCCATTACTAAAATGTCATTTTGATTTGAACCAGCTACAAGCTACTTCAGGAAAAGAATCCCATGCTGCATAACTGTATACCAGAGAACTTTTCACTAGCTGGCAAACTGCGTAATGGTGTTTGTGTGCGAGTATGGCTTAATTAGCTACATAATGAACAGCGCAATGAAAATGCAGAAAGAGATTAGGAAGGGCTGAGCCGCGAGAGGAAACTGGATCTTGACACAACTTGGGAATAGTGAAGTTTGTATAATAAGGTCAAAAGCTCACCTCACACTGATAAATAGACCATTACATAAATAAAAGATTATGTGTGTGGTCCTTATTAGACAGCCCTGTAAGTTCACTGCGGAAGACAAGAATGATGAATGGTTCCTCGCAGGGCACTGGAGCAGCAGCAGCGCCCGCAGCGGCAGCTCGGACCTGCAGCTCAGCTCGCGTCGCAGGAAACCACCACAGCCCTTTTACGCCCCTGGGGTGGAAGAATGCTCTCCAGCCACACGTTTAAGGGTTGGAGAAGCTGCCCCGAGGCACAAAATCCTGTCTGTGACAAGCACGAGGGAAAACACCACCACCTCTTAGTTCCAACCAGCCGCTTGCCGCCCGTGCCGAGGGCGGAGGGAGCGTGCCCAAGGTGCGGCTCCCGGGGGAGGAGGTGGCGCAGCTCTGGCACCGGTCCCGTGGGAGCAGGTTGGTTTGTCCGGGAATGCATCGACAGCAAGCTGAGAGCAGTCCCGCGTTTGTCGTGCCAAAAGGCTCAGGTCCATAGCAAAATAGGAGAAGACATTAAGAGAGAAAGTAAAAGGCAGCACAAGCTCAGCCCCAGCAGCCAGAAAAAAAATTGTCTGGGATGAAAAGGACAAAACCAAGAGCAAACGAGCATCCCCAGCGCCCCGTGCCCACAGCTGCTGATCCCAGCGCACGGCGGTGCGTGAGGGCCTTACTGCGGCGATGCGGAACGGCGGGCAGCCGCGGTCAGAGCTGCTCATGCAGGCTCTAACTTGGCCCGAACACGCTGCAGCTCTGCGCAAGTCCTCCGGCGGATCCCCAGGCTGCAGCAGCACATGAGCTCCCCTCTGCCACGGCCCCGCGTCTGCCGCATCCGCCTTACGAAACGGAGCAGCTGCTGCACAGAGGTGTCTCCAGTTCTCCCGTATCCTCCCAAAAGTATCATAAACTCTTCAGCAATTACCTCCGGTGCGTGGAAGAAAACCAAACCCAATCTGAAATTCAGTTGCACATTTGCTAACTAATGGACCTGTACAGGCAGGGCGTAGGCTTTCCTCGGACCCGTTTTCTGCCTCTCCAGAGATATCTCCTGTAAACGGAGATGCGCTGGCTAACATAAACATTTGGCTGAGATTTAACTCTGGCCCCTACATCTGCTCTTTCATCTGGGTCACTATTGTATATTTATTTATATAGCACAGAGTAGTTGACTTGTAATTAGTTTAGTATCAGAACCAAGTTTCAAAATATTTGGGTGCTTTTGCCCAGGAGACAGCAGGAAGCGCTGGCAAGTGCCAGACAGAAACCAGTGGCTGTGCCCCAGCTGCCTCTCCAAGCCCAACCTTCCAAAGCTTCTCCATCGCTCCTCCACAGCTGGACACCACCGACAGACCACTCCTTTACTATAAGGCTCAAGAGGACTTCACAGAAATTAGACTATTACTGAAATAATGTAGAAGACAATCGCCCTTACAGATGTCAGTGCTGCTTTCCAAGACCCCAACACATAACTCCATAAGCTTTTCTGAGTTACTAACCCCCCCCAACAACAAAACCCAAATAAATATGTACCAATAAAGGCATAGCAGCCCCATTTAATTCCTCTGCCCCAGTATGCCACATGCTAATTAGGAGCTGGCCCTCATCACAGAACGTGGGGCCAGACTCGCACTTTACCAAAACACAGAAGGCCAAACTCCAACCCCGCATTCCCCTCCCGCCCGCACAACGCCGCACGGCCGAGAACTGGATCCGGTTCAAAACCTTCCCAAAATGTATCTGCGTTCACATCCTGATTTTTGAATCCAGCTCATCCCTAATTATAATTATTACACAGAATGTCAGATCTCAGGTTATGCTCTTTAAAGTTCTCCCTATAAACAATTAATTAGCTTGCTGCGGCCTTTCTATAAATAGCTTGTACATATAAATTATTCTCATCTGCTCAGACAAACAAAATCCCTGCTCTGCTTTTTGCCTTCTGATTTTCCCTAGTGGACTGCAGCTGTCAGGCAGTCAGACACATGTGTGTGCTCTTCAAATCTGGAGCTAAAAATAAGATTATGGGGCTAATTGACAAAGTTTTTTCTATTGAATTAACGCCTGAGAAATCAGGTTTTCCCCAGAAAATGCCTGAAAGCAGCATTTCTATCAACTTTGTAGCTCCGATAGAGGTGCCCCCCAGACCATAACCATTGCTCTTGGTCTGCGTGCACCCACCGGCGAGATGTGCGTACTAATGGTCTTTGCCTCGTCCCTGTGTTGAGACTGAGTAAGGAGTATCGGTAAAGCACTTTGGAATATCGTAAACCAGTGCAACAAAGCGTTATGATCACTTCAAGACACTAATCTATGTGTTTTTCCCCGCAATCTAGCGTACAGCCATCACCGCGCCCAGCCGGGGAGCAGAAAGCAGGATCATTGGACATTGTAATGTTTCACAGCGTAATACTGCTATCATAGTGGGAACAGCGAGGCACTGAGATTTCTCCTGCTTTATGGCCTTCAAGCTCAGATGAGAATCACTCTTGCTAAGTTCCTCGGGCCCAGCAGACAGAGCCCGGGATGAGCAGAGCTTCCCCCGCCTTGCTGCCACCCCGCTGCTCCCCGAGCCCGGGGATGTGCCAGCGAGCACGCCGCGCACCTCTGGGCTCCACCGTCCCCCCACGTGTTCATTACTGCTTTTCAGAAGGATCACCGTGAAGCCCAAGCGCAGGGGGAAACCTCTGTACCGACACTGCTTTAGGCGGCCCCTCTGCTGTGCAGGACACAGAGCTGGGGGGGCTGAGTTCTGCTTTTGGCACGGTTTGTTGGGTGTCCTCGGGCAAGTCCCTTTTGCCCTGTGTCACCTGCATAAGGGATCACAATAATAGCTCACACCAAACATTCCGAGATCGCCTTTAAGGAGCTCAATCCTCTTGTATAAGAATACAGCAGTAGATGTTAAAGATAATGACCCATCTGCAGCAGAGGGGTTCGGCCGAGACCGAGAGCGGTGGCGGAGGAGCCGCAGTCTCCGGGGTCACTCCCCAGCTTCCCCATCACCACCACCCCGTTTCTTGCCTCTCCACACTGCGATTCCTGGCAGTGGGAAAGCACTTTGTTATGCCTGCAAATGAATATACCACAGCTACCTTCATTGTACATATAAAAAAAAAATAAATCACTACCAAGCTGTCCAGCCAACTGGAGAAGAGAATTGGGTTTGTTTTTTCACGTTTCTGAGCCTATTTAAGGTTTGCAAAAAGTAGACTTGATGCCTCCTGCTTTGTTCTCACCAGTATTCATCAAACCATTGCAAACAGGAGTGTAAAATGTTACCAAGCTATGTGTAAAATAAATATACTATATTTGCTACATAATAAATAGGATGAAAGCCAAGAGGGAATTAGATAGCCTTTTGATGTAGACTTTGGGACCGGAGTCACGTAAAGAACTTCAAAACCTGAAGCTCAACTCCATTTTGCATTAAAAACTTCAAGGAGAAAATTTAACTGATTGGTGGTCTCTCGTTCCAAAAAGAAAAGTGTTGTTTTGGGGTTTTTTTTCCAATATTTGCTGCAAATGAATTGTTTCCATTTCAACAGAGGGACAAAGAAATAAAGGAAAGCCGCGCTGAAAATTAGAAGAAACTAGGCAGAGTAAATTTTGAGGCACATTGTCAAAACAATCCAGAAGAGAGACTATTTCCGAAATACTAGTCACAGACCAGGCAGAGAGGTGGTTCCGTATTTCCACAGCTTATGCGAAGAGAAATGACACCTGGATGGCACTGGTAAAGAGCCCAGAGGAAGTCAGGATTCTCAAAAGCACTGAAAATCGCTCTTTTTGCTCCCGAGGCCGTCCACGATCATAACCCGAGCTGGATCAGCACTGGACACTTTGCAAGATACTTTGCAACTATAATAAGCACCACTGAAAATGCAGATTTCATTAAAGTCAATAGTTTTGGGAAAATGAATGCATACTAACACGCTGATCTCATTTTTATAGAGTTTTGCCATCTCTATTTGTCCACTCTCCTGGGCTAACTACTTTTTAAACAAGTGAAAAGGACTGAATTTTATTCAGGACATCCGTGTCACGAAAAACATCAAGGACGGTTCAGAACCCAGCTCTGAACGTGGGAGCAAGGTGGGTTAGTTACTGATACTGCTTTCTTAAGTATATATATATATTAGCACTGTGTTTCAAGCAGCTTTACTGCGTTCAAACATTACTGTTCACCTCCCTTGCATTTAAGAGGTCTCTGACACGAGTTTTTCTTCTGCGTTGTCAAATTAGTTATCTTCTGACGTTTTACACGTTTGTATCTCACGAAGGTCCCCGAAGCAGTAATCTCTGTGAACTAAAGCACTGTCACCATTCTGTAGGTGAAAACCTGCCTCTTGTTTTTCTGTTACATATCACCCAATAACGTGAAACACCAACTTGCCGTGTTGACTCTTAGCCCTTTTACTTCAATTATTTAAATGGTTTAAAGACTCGTGCAAGAAAGACTCATAAAGTCTCAATTATTCTTCATTTATCTATACTAAACTGTTTTAGTCAACAATTGACCTCGATTCATTACAAGTATCATTGTATCTGGTTACATTTGCTCTTGGAATTTATTGCTCTTCTTTCATCCACGCTTTCGACCAACACTGATCTACTCTGTTTTTCATTTTCCAGGCATCCCACATAGTTCCGAACCTTATTGATATTCCAGCTTCATACGTTCTAATTTATTTGAGTTTTTCCTAACTATCACTGCAGACAAAGGCAGCTTTATTGTAGAACAACACTAATTGGAAATGGAAGAGTGCTACTTTGTTCGATTTTATTATGAATTCCTCTCCCTCTCTCCCCAAAGCAAAGTTGTTCTATTATGTATTTTGGATTATATACCCCGGACTAAAACCTGCACGTATTTGAGCATCACCAAGCAACAGCACAAATCCCAAGCAGAGACCACAATTAGCAGCTGCTGAATTTGTATCAGCCGGTAACGGAGGTAAACCACATCATTGCCAAGCATGGGTTATCTTTCAGTGCAGCCACCAGGATCTGAATTAAACGAGACCAATTTTTTTTCCAATTAGCAATGAAGAGGAGGCAATGGGCAACAATTCTCGGCATTTTGCTGAGGAGGCAAATACGCGAGCACACAAAGCAGGCCAGCTTGCCAGAGGCAGTGCAGAAGTTCAAGCGATTGAGACATTGATCACAAGAGATTAAAAGAAAAAAAAATATATTTTTTTTTAATCCATTAGGTCGCTGTGTGGGAGAAAAGAGGAGAAGATGGGGTCACTGAACCAATCCTCTGCTCCAGCACAAAACCCACACGGCTCTGCAGGGGAAAGGCTGCGGGTTTCCACACATCCATCTTCCGTCCTACCAGAACGGAAGCTGGGACGAAACCCATCCTCCCGCCCTCACCCGCTGCTCGTGCAGAGGCGGAACTCTGTCATCTCGGCAGCCTTGGGGAAAAGAAAACAGTCTTTCATTTTTTACCAGCAGACCACAGCAGAACAGCAA
The DNA here is from genome assembly GCA_008711295.1 of Anarhynchus alexandrinus. NCBI lineage: Eukaryota > Metazoa > Chordata > Aves > Charadriiformes > Charadriidae > Anarhynchus > Anarhynchus alexandrinus. The sequence goes on along the minus strand of VUYV01000165.1, from coordinate 1,166,647 downwards.
ACTTCTACGGAAATGTTTCTTTATTAAATGTCACCTCATTATTACAGCTGACGTTATCATCATTATTAGAAAAGTAGAAATTCTGGTGAAATTCTCATTTAGGGAAAAGCCTTTTTGAAACACTGATTTTTCATTTCAGAAACATTTTTTTTTAAAGAAATAATTTAATGTTTTACTGAATTTTTAATTCAGAGTTCAACAGTAATCCACATGTAATTACTTTAATCTATGTACCTCTATAGGTTTTGTGTTCTAAAATATGGGTTTAGAAAAAAATCTAAAAAAAATTTCTTTGCTTTCTCCATTACGAGGAAAAACTCCCATTTAGCTCTAATTTATGTTTATCTTCGTACATCTCTTATCACCACCAACCTCCGGGCAAATCACGTTCCAGCTGAAGGTGAAGCAGTGTCTGTAGGGCCTTATACCGTATCAGTAAGCCACACTGGGGATTTGCTGGGTGTGTATAGCACCAATCCAATGTGGTGCTCCTGCTTCACTACACATCACTAATGTAACAACTAAAAAGGAAATGGTAAATGTAAAAGCCAACAATTTGGGAATCAAGGGTCATTCATAACTTCTCCGTTTGTTCTAGGTTTTTTTGCAATTCTTCAAAATCTTTTTTGTTTTTCTTCTAGTTCCTCATCTTACCAAATGAAATCATAGAATGGTTTGGGTTGGAAGGGACCTTAAAGACCATCCAGTCCCACCGCCCTGCCCTGCCCTGGGCAGGGACACCTCCCACCAGCCCAGGTTGCTCCAAGCCCCGTCCAACCTGGCCTTGAACACCTCCAGGGATGGGGCAGCCACAGCTTCTCTGGGCAACCTGCGCCAGGGGCTCACCGCCCTCACGGGGAAACATTTCCTCCTAATATCTCATCTAAATCTCCCCTCTCCCAGTTTAAAACCATCCTCCCTCAACCCATGGCTCCCCTCCCTGATCCAGAGTCCCTCCCCAGTTCTCCTGGAGCCCCTTTAGGCACTGGAAGGGGCTCTGAGGTCTCCCCGGAGCCTTCTCCTCTCCAGGCTGAACCCCCCCAACTCTCCCAGCCTGTCCTCCCAGCAGAGGGGCTCCAGCCCTCGCAGCATCTCCGGGGCCTCCTCTGGCCCCGCTCCAACAGCTCTGTGTCCTTCTTGGGCACATATCATATAAGCACATGGATTCTCCTTGCAGTACTAAAGATCTACCTGGAAGACCTGTGAAGACATTGTCTTCTTACCTGTCCATACAAAGCTTAGCATTGTTGTGACAGGACTAAATAGTTACTAACATAATAAAATGTGAAAATGAACCACAATAGCATTACTGCTATTGGGTTACCCCAGCGCAGGATCTGTATTGCATTTTTTTTGCAACTGCATAGTCAACCATTTTTATTAATAAAGGTAAATTTAGAAATCAATATGTTATTAAAATCCTTTATTTGTAAGCAGGTTTATTTTCTCCATAGTAGTTTTTACCTCTACTTTATTCTTAAATGTTTTTCCAATGTTAAAATATTTTCTTCAGAAATGGTTTGACATTTTCTTTGCTATATACTAAATCAGGAGACCTAAACCCCAAAGAATTCTTTAATGACTGTTTATGGCTGAGGGAAACTAGTGTTAAAGTGCAATTTTTCAAGTAAGCAACATGCTGACGCTCAGTAAAGTGATACAGATTATTTCAGATAGGAGTAACTGAGCTGGGTAATTCATCTCACCTACCTGACCTGACAACTCCTTTCATTATTTTAGAACAGTAATTGAGATGCCAGAACGTGTGATGATGATGACAGAAGATGACAATATTGGTCCACTTCAACCAGCCTCCACGTCTCCATCAATGAGCGACACTACAGGCTCCCAGCTCAGCCACAGACAAGGTCCAAAATGGTTATCCTCTCCCGCCTTTCTCCTCAGAGGACGAGACAACTCCCGGGATTGATGCACGAATCAGCATGAACTCCTTTCCTCGCTGCCATAAGCAATGAAGTGCCCCGGGAAGAGGCTGGAATTGGCTGAGGGCCACATGCCACCGCTCACCCTTTCCTGCCCCTGTTTCCGCGGGGAGAGGAGCGCTGGCTACCGCACCTCTTCTCTCCGCTCTTCCCCCTGGGCAGACTGGGCCACCTCCTCCTGCTGACAGCCAGAGAAGCGGAGGCGAGGGTCTTCCCATTCCCTTAAATTCACTTACGTACCAAGGGGAGGAAAGGACAAGCATTTAGGTCATCTTCCTCCCTCTTTCCTGCCTGCACGTCCTAGAACAGAGCAGAATCGCAGAATCGTTCTGGCTGGAAAAGCCCTAAGGACTGCGGTTCTGCAGCTTCCTTGAAACAGCTGAGAAGAGACCTCTGCTTTATACATTTCAGGTCCACCCTTCCTGATGACCACCTTTATCAGCCTCCATACAGCTATAAATCAGGTTAGACAGAGCGTTTCTTCCCCTTCTTTGTCTAACCAAATATTTGCTTCTATTCAAATGAGCACTTGATCCTTGGCCCCCCAGCGTTCTCCCCCAGGCTCACCTCTTGGTGCAAAATCACCTCCTGTGATGGAGAGCCCCAGTCAGGACTACAACCAAAGCGATGCTCAGAGCATATAATGGAGCGTGTAGTTCACGATGAGGATGTATAAATAATGTATGATATGAAGCAGAATTAAAGCAGTACGTAGAGACGCATCAACCAAGCAGCGGCAGCACTGAACTGAAAAGCAGGGGACAGCAATAGCCGCAGATAACGCGCTGCGGAGGCGGGAGGGCCTGCCGAGATGTCAAAGACAGCTTAAAAAAACCCCAAAAAAAGACACTTCAACATCTCTACATCTAAGACACTCCCAAAGATATTTTCACCAAGCAGAGCCTAAAAAGAAGCACTTCAGCATGAAAATGAAACTATCTGCTTAGCATCGCTGTCCGGGACCACTCAAGTATCTCCGGAAGCTCACACTCTCCTCCAGAGCATCCCACAGCTGTGGAAATGAGAAACAAAATCTAGAGCAAGACTTGCAGCTGATATAAAAATACTATGGAGGTAGTGGGGATCTACTATAGATATCTACTGCGGAAAATCCAGCTGATCGGCCCTGGCGTACTGTAAATTCTTAGCAGTGCCACAGAGGAAAAGTACAGCCTCAGATATTCAGCATAAGCACCACACAATGGTGAAAAGTTTATTTCCAAGAGAAGAAACTGAGATCCAATGTTTCTGTAGCTATAAACACCTTTAATTAGAAAGCCTATTTCACTTACTGCATATTCAGAGAATTACACGCTGGCTTCAAGCTAGTTTCATTTTCCAGTCTCATAAGACAGTAGGAGCTACATATAAAATGACAAAAAATTATATCGGCGTGTTCTGCTAGAACGAGAATTGTACTCCTCGCAGTAGGGTGCGATTCTGGAAATATTTTCCTACAGAGGGGTTTGGGTGCCAAAGGGAAGTGAAAAGTCCCTGGCAGCAAACTCAGGCTATTCTCTTTGTCGCCAGGAGCGCGGGAGCCGCGGGCGGTGGGAAGCGGCAGAGCTCCAGCGAAGGCCGAGACGGTGCCCCGGTGAGAGCAGCGAAGGCCGAGACGGTGCTCCGGCGCGCAGCCACCGCGTTGCAGTGCTCAGCGACCCCTTGGGAGGCACAGAAGCAGAAGTGTGCCGTTCCACTTCTCCAGGTCGCGGGATGGAGCCCCTCCTTTCGATACCAGGCAAGGGGCTTCGAGAGTCATGAAATCAAGTTCGAGGATTTCGTGATTAATATATCGAATACGTATCAAACCACCTGACTCCTGCCTGCTTTTCCCCCACCAGAATGCAGGTTAATTTACACGAGTCTACTCCATTCCCCTCAGGAAATGAGCAAAGAAGAATATGACACACTAGAAAAGCTGACTGCCTGCAGTTTTCCTTTTACCCCGTTATGAAAAAACTCATTCCCCAGAACTGTTCCTTGTTCCAGAACACCCAACCACCCACCGACCACCGCCTCTGCTGAGGATGAGGTTTCATCCGTCAGTTTTCTGTCTGCACCCCTTTTTAAGGCAGAAACACGTAGAGAACACTCATCTTCACTCCCCTAAGGCCCGAGTTCCCAAATTACATCATGACCATCACTACTGAGATCTGAATGAGGGAAAAGTGACTAGAGATACGTGCCACTGAAATGCACATCTGAATTCCATCGGGTCAGTAGAGGGAGATGACTCTTCTGAAGTCCCATCATAGAGTGATGATGGGTAAAAAAAAAAAAAAATCAACACAAAAAACCCACCCAACCAAATAAAAAACCACCCCAGCAAACAAAAAACCACCCCAGCAAACAAAAACCCAAACCACATACATACATCACTCTATATTTACAGGCCCCAAATGCACTAGGCTAAAGGGGGGAAGGGGATATCTTGTTTTTCTAATAATTTGGAGAGAGAAAAAAAAGAATCCTACACTATCGCTTGACTTCCACAACATGAGGTAAGTATTCGATGCACCCATTGCTGGAACGGCTCTCTGAAAAGAACACTAAGTTCTTCAACTTTGACAGGCAAAGGCAGTGACTGGCATTCCAAAATAAAAAAGGCTGGAAAGAATATAAACCCCAAACAATAAACCTTTCACTTCACACAGTCTCACATTGGCTGCACTGTCACAAAGCTCTTTCTCTTCATCGGGGTGGTGCCAGGTATATTCACGTCTCCCCAGAAGCTGCAGACAATAACATGAAGGGAAACAGGAGAACTTCACCCATTCCTCACTGGGGCAATTTTTAGCACCACCTTCTCTCTACCGAGCGCCTCGCGGTTGACTTCAGGCTGACGCAGCCGATTTGCACTGGATTAACGCATCGGTTTCTGCCTGTGAAGATGACACACCGATGGCCCCGGCTTAAACCAGTCCTTGGGGGTTTGGAACAAAACTCCCTCTTCCCATTCAATCCATTTTTGTCTCGATCACAGAACAAAACGCGTGTTGCTAGAATATGAAACAAGATGTCCATAAAACAGGAATGGTACGCGTAATTGTCTGGTATCATTTCTGAATGGCAGCAAATTAGAGTTGACCCGACAATGACAATTCCATTTTGTGAGAACTTTCAATGTAACCACAACAAAATGTGGAAAATATTTTCCAAGTGTTTTCTGTTTTGCACTGGAACAAAACCAAACCCATTTCAAAATCTTGCCATGAAAACAAAACCAGTCCACTTTCTGAATCAAATCTGAGCTTTTCCACTTGGAAAGAGGACACAAGAGTGTTTTGGCTGTTGTGAAGCAATATGGAAAATTCAAGCCCCTGTTCCTCTCCCAGACCAGCGCTGCAGTAAGTCAGCTCCCCAAACCCTCCTTTACTCTTTCCATCCTCACCCCTTCTCTGAGGATCACTGACACAGTTAAGTCTCCCCAAAACACTGCTGTGTCACAGAAGGCATAGTTGGCAAACGGAAATTCCCTGGTTTGGCCAGCACTGGCAAGAACCTGTTTTCCACTCTTCCAGAACTGTAAGGAAATCGTTCTCATAAAAACGAATAACGAATGTGAGTAATCAGAGTTAACTGTGTGTAGAAGCAACGCTGGGCTAAATTCTTCCCTGTAACTGTGTTTGCTGCTGCCATAATTCTGTCTTAAATACAAATGACTGCACTGCTTTCAAAGAACTTGCTATAAACGCTATTTGCTGGAGGAGAAGATAAGTGCTAGCAGCTCTAATTCAAAAGCAACAAAAGCAGCACGCTTTTCCTAGCAACACAACAAACCTGAGACAGACCTACACTTACAACAACAACAGACAGCTGGAATAGTTCACATTGTTCATTCCTCCAAGAGCAGAAAGAGGAGAAAACATACCTGGTAGCTCTTCACTGAAACAGGTTGAGCAACCACGTCAGGGAACGCTTTTGTTTCTCACTGTGCTGGTTAGGCTGTGGGCAAGGGATTATATACAGAATAAAAAGTCTGCAGCTCAGGGAGCATCGCAGCGGGACACGCGAAGAGGGAGGTGTGAGACACGGAGCCACGCGCTGCGCGCAGCCGCCGTGGCAGTCCCACGTCCAGCCCGGGGCTGCGCCGCAGCCACGCACGCCGCCTGGGGAGGATGGCAGCACCGAGCAGGGAGGACGAACTTGAGTGTGGAAATTTTGCCCCCCGAGGCAAGACAGAAAGGATTGAAATTTTGCTAAGTCTATAAAAACCACTGTTGGATAATCCTGGGGAAAGGAGGCCTGAGCAGGAGTTTTACCTTGATCCCGTCTGTCAGCGACCCCAGCCACCGCCCGAGCACAGCCGGCCGGCTGGAGAACAGAATTCGTGAAAATGTATGAGAGGGTTTTACCCCTGTAGATCTGAAATTTGCCAGTGAAGTCAGTCTTGACAGCAAAGTTTCCCTCTTGACATCTATCTCAGTGGATCAGAGGATTCACATTTTCAACCTTTTTGCCCAGATCTGAGGAATATCCTACGTAAATTTGTGGACCTGAGACAGAGTTCCACTAAATATATGGTCCCCTTCCTCAAACTCAGTATCTTAGACACATCCCTGCAGAAATACCCTTAATGCTTCAATTCAGCAAGCATTTAACTTTCGTTAAACTAGTCACAAGCTCCATAAGATTGAATGGATTTGAACATACTCTGCTGAAATGAATACTAAAAGTAAAACTCCCATCATTTTGGAAAAGTTCCTTTGAACAAAATACATATGGAGCCCACAGAAGTGACAGTATAAACAGTTATTCTAAAAGTCCAACAGAATTGAATGTGGCATCTTTCAGGCATATTTCTCGAATCGTATTGCTCTATAGCTACAAGGAAAGGCAGAGTTATGCATGCTAAGTTTTATGGCTGCATTCAACAACATTAATATATAGCAAATCAAACGTACCTTATTGACTTGAATTAGCCACGGTTAAGAAGGGGAGTGCAAAAATTCGCAAGTGCAAGAACTAACGTGGGACCAAGTCAAAGGAGTCTGACATCTTGTGCAGAAGTTTATTCAAATCATAAAATAAATTCGAGTTTGCCATGGTCATTTGCATACGTGAAGGATTGTTAAAGCAATACTGCAAACCTGAGAAACTCCCCTCTCTGTGTCTCAAGTCCCTTCCCATTTACAGCTGAGCAGGGCTCTCCCCCGCGCATCCTCCCCAAGCACAGTGGCTGACCTTGCTGCGGCCAGGGAGGCCCTCGGTCTCCTGTTCAGGCCTTCTCCGCACTTAAGTGAGGGTCTTACATTTAAGCAGTTGCTTAAAACGGAGTCAAATTTGCTGAAATGGGATCAGTAAGGTGATGAAAAAAAAAAATCACATATTTTTCAAGCTCAGACATCCAGGCCAAATCTCAGCTGTAGCAGTCTTTCACCTTTTATAGCTTAAGGATAATTTCCACCTCACTTACGGACTTTGCTTCTCCGAGCTCTCCCTGCCACCTTCGTGCTGAGCCCGGCACCTCCTGGGCTCCACCCAGAAGGCTGGAGAAGGTTTGCACTGAATATCACTATAAATTATCCCAGAAAAGATTCTTCCTCAATTCTACCGCTGATGATCAGGCAGCTCTGAAGATAACCCATCATCACAGTTTAGCAGAAACCAGTTATGAAAAGCTGTGGAAAGGTTCTTCAGTGGGTATGTTACTGTGCAGGTAAGCACAGGAGGACTGTGCCTGTTATAATTACTGACCTGAGTGACGATGGGGGAACTGCTCTTCCCATTGATCTTCCAATCCTGGGGGGTAAACCAAAAAGTACCTTAAAACCACCTCCACGTGGTTTCACAGACTTCAGCAGAATAAGGCTGATTTCTACAGCCCAGCACTGGTCCGACACACGCAGGAAGCATTGCGAAGGAATCACAGGTTTTGTCTATACCTTTTGCTCTTTGTAATCCTCTCAAATCCTTTTTATGCTGCTCTCTAATGCACAGTGTTAAACCTTCCGGGGCCAACAGACAATACTGAAATGCAGGAGAGCTGCTCTGGGCTTCCAGTTCACCCTAATCGTGGTCCTGACTGCCGAAATTCTCACCAGGGCTGGGAGGGAAAGGGAACCCCGGGGCGCGGAGGGAGGGTGTCCCGCAGCACGCGCAGACCCGGGCAGAGCACAGACGCGCCGCACGGCCGAGCGGGACTGGAGGGGGTATCAGCGCCGCCTCCCCCCGCGCTGCCCGGGAGCGCTCGGCAGTCTCCAACCACGGCCCCTCCATAAGCCGTAGCGTTACTGAAATATCACCAGAGGATATTTTGCTTTCCTTTCATTGCTGCCCTTTGTAGTGCAGCTCAGAAAGTATAAATCATAAAGCAGCATGGAAATCACATTTCCTCTCTGCTTCTGGAGCGATTTCATCATCTCTTTTCCTATTCAGCCCGTGACACAGCTAATGCTCTTCTCTTCTTTTCAGTCCCTTTGTGGATTTTAGGTTACCTGTTTACTACTGACCTGTTTACAACAAAGTGCCAAACCAAAAAAAAAACCAACCCACCATCACATGGTGACAAGCTTAGTAGCCCTTGTCAGTCTAAAGAGATTAAAACCAAAACAAACCCTGCCCCAAAAAAATAAAAACAATCTGGGCTTTTCGCACCCCCAGGGCCAACATTTCACATCTGGAATTCAGCCACTTGTACCAAAAGACGCACAAACAATTTTTTTCTATTTTTTAAAAAGTTAGCTAATATTTAAGCTACTCAGTTAAGGAGACAGCACAAGTCAAATACAGAGTAATCCAAACTACGATTAAGATGGAAGCTTCCAGCCTGAAAACAAGGGGCATCATCCACTGCACAACCCTGAAGAACCCGTACCGTTTCTGGCTCCTCTGCCCCGTGGGGTGAGCGGCAGCCCCTGCTCCCGGCCCCGGTCACGTCTGTCCCCGCAGGGTCAGGCGACACAATCACATGCAGTTAGAAAGACGGTCTCACTAACTTTTGCTGTCCCACAAAACCCTGACGTGAGCACTGGAAGTCTTGTAGAATTGGTCCTTTGACTACGTCAGTTGTTTATGTACGAGCTGCCCAAAGAGCCTCACAACTAACTACAATCTTCACTAACGCTAAATAATATTCAGTATAAAACCCACCCAAACAAATAAGAGTAACCACTCACAGTGAAGTAGGAGACATTCAATGTAAGAAATTGATTACAAAATGTTAATTCTAAGAGTGATTAGCAAAAAGTCTTGGAGAAAAGGATTAAGGAGTCATTTCGTAAATATTTGAGCACGGTTAGGTTGTGCCCTCCTTCCCGGCGAACGGGTTTTAGAAGACCACGTTCATGGTGCAAAAGTTGCCTCAGGAAATGGATAGACGTTCAAAAAGTGAAATGAATGGGATTCAGAGAGATTCCACTTTTCTTTCCAATGATGTCTTTTACAACAGTTTTACGATGCAGAAGCATTTTGTTTGGAAATGGAGTGCTACGTTAAATGGAAGCATATGGAATTTATGGTGAAACAGGTTATTACTAGTAGAAATTATGAATCTATTACATCTTGTTACTCCCAAATACACTAGCTTACGTTTTGCTATAGTCATTTGCAATAAGACAGTCAAAGCCATCTCGATAATTGATGTGCTGACCTGTCCTAGATGCAATGACTCCGGTCTTTACATTTCACCATGATTTCCTCTACAGGGATTTAATTAGGCAACGCGCTCCAAGGCACTCACTCCACATTTCTGCATCTTCTAAGAATGACCTTTGATTTGTTGATTTTCGCTTGCTTAAACACATCCTGAAACACATTTTGCAAACTGAATTAATTTTCATTTCCACGTTACCATTTATGTTAAAATGGGCCAGCACTCTAATTTTCTTTGTGAAGACTGGCATCTAAAAAAGAAACTTCTTAAAGTTTAAATCATTCAGTGTAATGTCTGTGAAATGTGCATAATGATTGTTATTAGGAGTCATCATCTAGGCAAAAATACTAAATACACAAAACCACGAGAATTCACAGCAATTCAAAATATAATTTTCTTCCTGAAGAATCTAATTTTAGCTACTAAAAGACCATCATAGCATTAATACCAATATTTTTGTTGTGCACGACCTAAACTGTGTTTCAGAAAAACCCCAGGCAACGCACTTAAAAGCTCAATTGCTCTCCTTAGATCAATACGGGAAAAGCCAAGAGGAAGCCGGGAGGGAGAGGCGCTTCCCCGCGCGCTCTGCCCATGAACTGAGCTCACGCGGCTTTGGTCACTCTGCAGACGGGATTCACCGCATCCTACCTCACCAAAGGAGGAGATTCTCCCGTTTGCTCAGCAGCTCGTAGGGCGGGTTTCTTACCCCCTTGCAGAGCTGACGTTCCCCACGTCGTGGTGGCGTGCGGCCGGGACAACGCAAGTCCGGAGACCTGTGCTCTTCCACCTTCCACCACCGCTCCTCCTCAGCAATTCATGGAGCTGAAGCTCACGACAGTGATCTTCACAAAACCCAACTAACGCTTCAGAGAACTCAAATCTTCAGAAACATTTCCCCAGCTTTGCATTAATACAATGGCAATAGAAGCTTTTATCTTCCATCCATGTGCTCATCAGATGTTATGACTTAAGGGAGATTTTAGGAGTTCCTTCTTAGTAAGCGAAATACTCACACTGCTTGGCAAGCACGCTATTACTTTTCTTAATACATAGTGACTCCTAAAAGCCATAGTCGGAGGGGCAGAGACAGGGATGTCTAGTGCTTCGTTCTGCAGCACAGCCTGTAAGGTCCCCTTTGCAGATGCACGCCTGCGCCTGCACGGAGGAACACAAAACAGACACTTTCTCAGCAGAAAAATCAAGTATGGCTTATCTCCTAATGCCGTCGGGAGGACACGTGGAACAGCAAGTCCCCATAATTACACACCCCGACCTCCTGAGCAGCGGGTGCTGCGCTGGTCGCAGCCAGCGGTGCAGCTGGAGCGTCCTGGTTAGAGATTTGACTGGACAGACAGAGCCCATCACTTACAGCACAGCCCCGCTGTGCCTCCGGCAGCGCTCTGCGCGTTTGCACACCTTCAGAGACGTACCGACCTCATTTCCCGCTCCTCTCACGCAGCAGCACTTCTCCGTGGGCACAACCGCAAGCGCAGGTAACTGAGCCGAAAACTCTGCCAACTTCATTGCATCTGCCAAACGGGTTTCTCTCCCGGCAGAGCCGCAGCAGCCCTCAGCGCCCTGATCCCAGCCCGGACTGTCCGTCTGGACGGAGGGGTGCGACGTGCCCACGGGAAGTAGACATACCTGTAACCACGTGTTTTATATATACGGAGTTATTCCCGAGAAGTAACGGCATGGCGACCAAAGGCCAAGCCCGCAGGCAACGCCTGGCCCGCAGCGAGTGGCGCTGGGTCCCCAGCACACGGTGCCAGCGAGGTGGCTCGGGACAGCTCGGCCCCTGCCTGAACGAGCAGGGAAGAAGCGCCGTCCCAGGTAAGGGACATACCGATGGAGAGCTCAGATTGAGCTATAAACATGCTGAAAGGGCTCAACTTCACTCAGCCTGTGAAAATTTCATCACATAACCATAGCTTCAATATAAATTTATAGTAGTGGAGGAGCATCATTCTTGCACTTACCTTAGGGTAGCATTATTCCCATTATAAATGGATAAAGCATATAAGCAGTTTTCTCTTTACCTTGTATCCATTTGAAAAATAAAGTTGGCATTTTTGTTATTTTATGGATTTTTAACAGCTAGAATGAGCAGTGTTTACACGAACTGAATATAAAATCAATTCTATCTTGATTACATTTGACTTCAATGAGTACTAAGTGATGCTTCTTCCATTTAATCAGGGAACAGTGTTATAGCTACACTATTTGCATTTTAATAAAAATTCTCTCAAGATCCATCCAAAAAAGCAGCAGCACAGCTAAGTGCCTAGAAATTAGGGATACATCTTTCATGATGAATAGTAAGATTTAGCTTGTTTAAATGTTATTTTGCTCTTAATTTTAAGATTTATTTAATAAATCAAACCAGGTTGAAAAATTGCAAGGTATATACATTCCTTCAAAACAATTCAAACCCCTTCATATGCAGAGGTTTCCTGTCTTCTTTGTGTGTGTTCACACCTATATGTGTGTTTACACCTAATACAAGCACACACTTATACATGCACATCTCAACACGTTTTGCTGCAGGCAGCAGCACGTGTCCCTGAAGGATTGAATAAAATCCCTTAAAACAGCATAATATTTTAGCTGCTAGAAAAGTAATACAGGGCATCATTACCCTCTAACATTAATAAAGGATGAAGTATGAATTCATAGAAGGTAGTGTCAGACTTATTTTACCTGACGACAAGCATAATACGATTTTTTTTTTCCCAGCGTCCAAAAATTCTAAAGTGGGACAAAACTAATGCTGATATAATTCCATCAGTTTTAATGGGGTTGTGCTAGGGATGAATTTATAGCAGCAACTAGAACGGTATCGTTCTCCTTCTCGTACAGCAGTTGTATTCTGAACAGTCAAAAAGAAACAGCAGTGAGAGCAGAAGCAGCAATGAGTTTCAAAATGTGTCTTTCCTGAATTACCTTTTATGTTACAAAGTCATGTTAAAACTGAAAACTGGAAAATTTATATTACACTGCCCTTTCTTAGCAATCTACAGGTTCGTTAGCAAAGCATCCAAAATTTGTACCATGGTTACAGTTCAGACTCTTTAAAAGAAGGCGGAGACAGGTGCTGATTTCTGGTTGAAAGAAAAGTCCTCAGAAACCCAAAAAGCAGCGCGGGGCTGAGCAATGGATCTGTCGAGGTGACCGCACACTTCCCCGCGACGCAGCCGCCATTTGGAGGGCCACTGAAGGGCTCTGAGTGCCCATTTCCATCACGATGCGCATTCAGTTCCCCTCCGTGGCTTTGAAAATTTCTGCGTAGGTGTATACATAAGCTACATTATTACTAAATCCTGAAACCTCTTAAGGAACATTAAGTTTTATGCGCTGTGTTCTCAGCTGATGTTACTCAACAAAGCCCCACCGAGGCCATTAAAGTGCTGGTGATGGCTATCAAAGGATCTGACCTGGAGCCTTCACCTGTTACTCTTTTTTTGTCTAGTTTGTACGCTTTGGATCAATAGCTTTCATTACCAGTAATGATCATTTGTAGATTCTTCACAACAACTGCAAATTAATTAGATGTTGCAAGAGTTCAATTGATGCACTTGCACGTCAAAGGATTACTGATCTGCAGCTCCGCAGCAGCGCTGCCGGTAGAAGTTGATGCTCAGCATGGTGGACCTCCTCCGGACCAGAGTCGCAAATATTGAAATCTCTTGAACCTTAACGGAATGCCAGTGAAAAGCTTGCAAGGATCCTTTCTGCTTTGCACTTCCCCAGCTTGCAACCAGGTAAAGGACAAGAGCAACATCAGTCCTACAGCTCTGGCGTGCCCTTCACCCCAGATGGACACAAGCCATGTGGCTGTTCCTTCGGGATGTAGTACGGCCGCGGTCTGTGCCCCGAAGCTGGGCTGCACATACCCCTGCTTTACTGGGAGCGGAGCTGTGGTGTCCTCCTAACCTCGTCCCGTCCCCAGGGGCTGCAGAGGCACGACTTTTTTGGCAGGCAGCAACCAAAAGCACAATCATTTCCTGCAGGTAGCGAGGTGGAGAGGTGGTGGGCAGCGTCTCTGAGCTGCACCTTTCCATCGCTACAGCGTAAAGCAGAGTGTGTTCCCTCATACACTTTGACCTCACTCCCCCGCCCCGCTGCATCCCTCACGCCCGCACAAGGGCTGCGCGCAGTCTGTTCCGAAGGCCCCCGCAGTGCTCCAGCGGTGGGCAGAGAGCCGGAGTCTACAAAAAGCCTCATTAAAACGCCCTCCAACTGAAAGGCACCAGCACGCTGCTGAGGACGGAGTCAAACAAGAGCTCAGGGCCGGGAGGGTCTTCTCAGGCTGAGCCGCTGCGACAGCGTCAGCGTTACCAACAGGACATGAGCAACGGCTACAGAAAACAAGCGGTTTGCCTCTACGGAAATTCAAACAAGGTGTAACGTTTTGTAGTACTAATCCTTCCTCGGTGATACTGTCTTGGGAAAGCACGACTGCTTTGAAAGGATGTTTCTGGCATTAAAAGTAGCCAGGACCCTCGTCACCGCTGTTTGATCCAGCCAGTCTTACATAAGCTTTGTTTCAGTGGTTAACGATTTCTGATTTTTTCTGATTATGATGCCTGTGTAAGACAGCGACGTTTAATTTAATAAGCACGTTCAAGCTCCACACCTTGTCTTTTTAATTAAACACCATAGAAAGCCTGGAAAAAAATTACTCACTTCAGCACTAAAAGGAATTCTGAAGCAACTAAAAGTGCACCAAAAAAAATTAAGGCATTAAGTCACAAGCTTACCCAATTTTTTTAAAAAAATCTAAACTTGCATAGCTGCTGCACTGGACCGATACAACAGACGTGCTCCTGTCACAGACTGACAGTGGGGAGCAGAGGGTCCCCCGTGCCAGGGCAGCCGTGCCCCCTCCCCGCAGCGCAGGGTCCGGCCCCCTTCGTGCGGACCCTGACTCACACGCAGCTCTTCAGCCCACACTGATTTCAGTTACACCGCTTAAAGCGCACAGACATCTGGGGATCATTTTACAGCAGTGATAATGTGGGATCAATCATTCCATTTCCCCTGCTACAGTTGTTCCCTGGAAATTCAGGAAATGGCATTAGAAGAAAACCAAAAAAGAAATGAAATGTGCATTTGTGTTGATAGTACAAGCCACAAGCTAAGAGGCTGTAACACAGATGTATCCCCGCACCGTGGCTCACACAACGTATTCTGCTCAACGCCTATAGGCAGGAGTGTTTATAGTCCTTCCTTGTTGCTTTAGCATATGGAACAGATCTTTTTTGCATTACTATTATCCCTGCCTCCCTTTGTTTCTTAGCATCTCCCCCATAACCAAAATTAGAACTTCACTCCTTTCATTTGATACATCAAAGCCCACAAAGGATCGCAGATACTCTGGCTGGAAGAATGGAACAGTGAGTGATCGTCACCTTCCTAGAAATGGTGGGGAATGCTGCAGAGCGTTTCTGAGCCATGGCCATACCCTTCACCTCAAAGAGGCATGACACATCCTTGGAGCATCTACAAGAAACCCTGCGGACAGGGGATGTCCCTGGACGTCCCCAGAGCAGGAGATTTACAGACCCATCACAGCATTCAAGAGGACCAAAGCAGCTGCCACAGACGTCAGGGTCAATGCGACCACGGGTAGGACTCCCACCACTGGTGCATTTTCACCAGCTTCTCTCCTTTTGTGCATCACTCCCACAGATGATGTTTGAAGAAAACACGGAGCCGTTTTCCCGACCATAGAGCTGTGCTCCACTGAGCCTGCTGCTGATGTTAATGACCCTGCTGGCTTCTTACTATTCCACTTCTTTATGCCCTACATGCAGCATTGCTATGGCAACATGTAGCTGATGCTCTACAGCCTTCATTTGGATATAGCATACCTTGTTTGTTTCTACTCTTCTTTCTGAAGCATAGCAAGTTCTTATAAGTCATTTCGGATGCCATTCCTGAAAGGATACACACCATGAGCAGAAGATAGTGAAATAAGCACCACATATCTATACTTTCATTTTTTTTCCCCAAAATAGGGATTGACTTGTCTCTGTCTAGATCATCTCAGTGAACCACCTGCTTCTCATTGGAGTATCTCTCCGATGCACAAGGCCACCCAGTCTACCACTGAACAACGCGTGTAAACTCCACACCAAGAGCTGCCTACACACCATGTCTTGCAACTTTACATAAAAAGGTTTTTCTTTCCCTGCACACATGCATAGTCATAAAGCCCATACTCATGCCCGAAATAAATGCCCTCAGCTAAGTTTTAATTTGTGCATTCAGAAGAAATGTTACTCAAATTAATAAGAGTAAATTAACTCCAAGTTAAGGTCACTGTTTCTGATTTTTTTCACTTGTGTTTTTAAAGCACTCTCTGATAATTGGTTATTGATTTCCATGCCCTACAAATTGACCCATCCAGTGGTCTTGCCTCTTTCTTGATTCTCCTCCATTAAGGCATTGATGATGATAGTTTTAATTATTTTGGAACATTCCTATTTCAGAAGGAAGAAGAGTCACAGTCTTTACTGAGGCCTTTTTCACCACAGACCAAATCAAAAGGATATAATTACTTCCATGCTGACCAACACCATAATGGATTTTACTTAAGTTCCTACCATGAAACACTTCACTGTAATTAACAGCCCAGAAACTGATGGTATGAAGAACGCGATTCATTGCTGCACAATCAAACCTCCATTTTATACATCTGTCCCCACTTAACTTCACGGCAGTACCATAATCTCAAGATGAGCCACAATCTCCTGAATACAGACAGGTTGACCAGCGGTGATGCTGAAGAGCTCCAAAAAGTCAGGTGGAGGCTACTTCATGCTTCAGATGCTGTTATGTGCACCCAGACCCCCCCAACTATAACAAGTGCTCATATTCTGTTGTTTCCGCAGTGTTTTCGCCAGTCAGAGCAAGAGAGAGGAGACACGATCTTACTACGTTAAGAGAGCCTGAGGGGTTTTTGCTTGTGAAGAGGAATTTGGTCCCCACATGGCAAGGACCTTATTAACACACAGTAGGATTCCCTGCCTTTCACTTACAGGATACTGGACCCCAGTACTGAACAGGATTATGTCTGAAATATGAAGGGATATTACCAAATAATGTGCCTTGAAAGTCTCAATTCCCTAACATCTGTCATCTTTCTGACTGTTACAGCTACACTGTATTTTTCCTATTTTCTTTCCTTTTTATGATTATATCTTCAAACACCTCCGCTGTTTCGCCTCTGAACGCTCGCTGTAATGCATGTCTGCCACCACTTCGAGACGCTTATTTAGAATTAGAGAACTGTGGGGCATCAAGGGATAAATAACCATTTGGCTCACTCCCTGTACTGAAGAGGGATAAATATCCTCGATATTGGTTTTTTTCCTTTACTTTGATGGTATTCTAAACCAAAAGAGATAAAACTGAGGAACCCCGGGATACGCAGGGTTTTCAAGGCTCCTTGCTGTTTCCAGTCCTGATGGCTGAGGGTGAGGAGCCCGGCCATTGCCATGGCCCTGCCAGGGGAGCTGTTCCCACCCGACCCTCCCGGCTGCATGCTGCATCGGTTAAGCCCCTGTTGAGTGCATTGCATTTGTGCCAATCGGGTCCTAATGTTAACAGACTTTTGGCCAGAAAAAGGTAGCAAGTTCAAAAAATGAAGCCCATGAAGAGAATCAGAGGGATGTGTATGTGGAGGCGAGCAAAATTAGAGAGCAAGAGCTACAGATCACCTGGGACACGAGTCGATCAGAGGGACACTCTCGGTAGCGCGTATGGGAAGTCCAAGAACTGTTACAATGGTAGTAGGTGTTTCTACTGGACTCTCAAGAACTAAGATTAGTTTGATAGTCCTTAATTACTGAGCAGAAGCAGACCATAAATTGTTTTTCCCTGCTCGCCACCCCTTCCATTCCACAACTCGAGCTATCTAAGCCAGGGCGATGCAACTCTTCCAGCCCTGGTACGCAGCTCCCCCAGGCACTGCAAAGGCCATCACCCAGTATAGGTTTTCCTGCCAGTTCATGGGGCGCTTACCCAAATTCCCTAGAGAGAAGAGCCATCAGATCAATTCACAGCAGGAGGCACTGCCTTCCCCAGCTATTTATGTTTCTGAAAGCACTCTACACACTTACACGCTGCACACAAAAAGCATGACCTGCACAGACATAGCAGGATCAGACAGACAGTTGTCACAATTACCCCGTATTAGCCATGCCAGTTCCTACAGACTTCTGTAGACATAAGATCACCTTTTAGCTGCAGCACTAAGAAACAAAATGTGTTAATTCCCCTAAATTTTTGTTCCTTACCTCACTCTTCACAAACTAATTATTTTAAATAGTATGTTATCTATATAAATATATTAAAACTCCAGCTTCCATTACAAATCCTATTCTTGCAGGATATTTATAATTTAAATAATATAAATCCCTGAAATCAGGTTCACTATAATCCCTCTGGCAAGCCTAATTTGGAGCAGCAGAGGACGGAGCACTGTTCAGTGAGGCATCGGAGGGACCTCTGCAGCGCCAGGGAATCGCAGTGTCTACTGGAGCCGTCCTCTGCAGAGGTGGATGGCTCAGGGCAGCTGCCAGGAACATGCAATTAAACACACATCGTTAATCTCACTTCAGCATGCTGGGGACAGCAGGATTTCTATGTTGTTCGCACAACATTCATTCTCCCCCTCTACTCTGCACTGGTGAGGCCACAACTGGAATACTGTGTCCAGTTCTGGGCTCCCCAGTTCAAGAGGGACAGGGAACTGCTGGAGAGAGTCCAGCGTAGGGCAACTGAGATGATGGAGGGATTGGAGCATCTCCCGTATGAGGAGAGGCTGAGAGCGCTGCGACTCTTCAGCCTGGAGAAGAGAAGGCTGAGGGGAGACCTTCTGACTGCGTACAAGTATCTAAAGGGTGGGTTGGAGGAGGATGGAGCCAGACTCTTTCCAGTGGTTCCCAGTGACAGGACGAGGGGCAATGGGCACAAGTTGGAACATAGGAGGTTCCATTCAAATACACGGAGAAACTCCTTTGGGGTTGGGGTGGCAGAGCAGTGGCACAGACTGCCCGGGGGGGTGGGGGAGTCCCCTTCTCTGGAGGTTTCCAAGCCCCGCCTGGATGCAGTGCTGAGTGCTGTGCTCTGGGCAGTCCTGCTTTGGCAGGGGAGTGGGACTGGGTGAGCTCTAGAGGGCCCTTCCAACTCTGAAAAGTCCGTGATTCCGTGAAACACACACACCTTTAGCACGCGTGTACCCTACCCTGAGCAGAATAGGACAGTAACGGACGGTATGTCTGGAAGACACTCACGCATGTTTTTCATTACAAGCACATGAGAAGCCCCTTTGTAACAGAGGGCTCCCCTCAGTTTGGGCGGGACACAGAACCTGAATTCTGAGTCTGCCTTTGCCATATGAGGTCTGTCTCCCCGATCTCTGAAAGAGGGATGACACTGCTCAGCTGGAGGTCACGGCAGGCCGCTTTAGGCACCAGCACTCACCAGTCTCCATGGGTTCCCCAGACAGCCAGAGGCAAGCCAGACCCTCCAGAGGAACTCAAAGGAAGAGCCCGACTTGAAACTCCCTTTGAAGGTCCCTTTCCTGACGCCGCCGAGCTGAGGGCCCGGCGCCGGGGCGGGTGACCCCGCAGGGTGCCGCAGCTCAGGCCGCGCAAACACCCTCTGCCGAAACACCTCCCTTCCTCGCCCGCGGATGACAGATGCTACTTGAAAAACTTAATTTCTGCCCTGTCTGGCGCTGGGATGCCCTCAAGCAGCGTCGATGCCCAGCAGCACCCGGCACGGTGCGTCGTGCTCCGCGGGCCGCACGCGGCAGCCCCTCCTGCCGGGGAGGCCATCGGGGCTCCTCCGGGACTCCCATCGCTGAGGCGCGCCGTACGTTTGCCCGTTGGTTCAGACACGGAGAGCAGCCCCCGTGAGGGTTCCGCACAATTTGAGACACGCGCTTTCGCCTTTAAATTTTGATACGCTTTTGCAGCTGCAATTGCCACATGCGACAGCCACACGCAGCGTGGCTACGGCAGGCAAATGTAATTCTGACCGTTCTGAGACGTCATTAGCCGAGTCTGCACGTACACCTACCAGCACACGCACGCGAGGGACGGAGCACTCATTCCAAGTTCTTTGCTGTTTTGCTGGAAAAAGTTCAGGATACTCGTTACAGGCTGTCCAGCCCCTGATCCTCTGTCACACCGAGCGAACGTGATACTTGCGTTTCTGAATGTCTACGGTCTAACTGTATCTAGGATTAAATAAATAATTTTCATCTATTTTTGTCCAAGTGTGTTTAATTTTCCTTTGCCTAAGCTTGTTACATCAACATATTGCAAAACGGTGTGTCTAACCTGCGGAGGGGGGACAGGGGGAAGGAAGACACGGGACACTACAGGACGACAAGCAAACAAACCTTCTGTGTCCAACAGCAAAGATATTTACCAGAGAAAATCCAATTTCAGACCAGTTCAAATCTGAAGCAAGGTTTATTGACTCACACGGGAATTTTACTTCCAGACTGGAAATAGGAACAAGCATCAAACAGACTAAAAAATTTCCTGGCAGCGGGAACGCTGTGTTGCCGGCTCGTTCTGTTCCGGAAAAGCGTTACAAACCTGCGAGACAGCAAAGAACAAGAAGTTCATCAGGGCCGGTCCCTGGAGGACCAGACGCGGCAGGGACAGCCAAGCGGACCGCAAGGTTCAAGAGAAATGCTGTTACGCAGCCACAACGTTTTGTTCACAAAGAACAAATGCTAAAGAAAACACAACTACTAAAAGCATTCTGGTTAAGTGAATGAATGGCCCCAGACAGGTTTGCATTATAAACATTAATTGCACATTAGCTCAACTAATTAAAAAATAAATACCGTACACGGCAGGAAGCTCCTTCTTAAAGAAACTTCTGCCTTGGGAAACGAGCCAGTTCTGTTCAAAAAGGCCAAACCCGCGACCGCCGCGGCGCGAGGGAAAGGCTGTTGGGGCAGGGGAGGCCCCTCCGCCGGCACCGCTGCCGCCGAACCACGCACAGCCACGGCGGCAGCCGGCGCCACCAAAGGATCTCTTTGTTCCCTACTACTGCCCAACCCAACCGAAAGCCTCCGACACCAGGAGCGAAACCACCTGGAAAACACAAAATAATTCTCCCCTGGAGAGGGCTGACGCACAGGCTTCGGGGGACATCGCTCCTTCCCCGGCACCGGCGCTGCAGAAGCGCTGGAGAGCTCTGGGGCTGAACCCGACCTCGTGCCAGTGCCGCAGCCGCTCCGGTGGTGCCGGTGCCACCGCTGAAGGAGCTGCCACGGTGCCTCGCTGCAGCCAAACCCTCTCTCGGTTCTCCCCAGATCGACACCACCGACAGCCTCTCGGTCTCTCCCCAGCGGGGCCCAGCCCTATCGCTGCAGCTTTTCCAGCGCGCCCAGAACTTGCCCGGGGCCTTCTGCAGCACGCTTCATGGCGGGAGGTGTTGGCATGGCCTCCCAGCTCCCTTTCCAGTGGTTTCCAAGGAACAGAGCAAGCATGGGAGATACTCAGGCTCTTACAGCTCAGCTGAGGACAAGACGGAAGGACAGCAATGACCTAGTCTGACTCTGGGCGGTGGCCGTGGTGGTGATGAGCGCTGTGAGTCTGAAAGATGCAATAAAAAAGAAAGCACTAACAAACAAGGAACCTGGAGCCAGGCTAGCTCCCAGCAGGAGCCGGGCCAGCACGCAGACCGCCCCAATCCCAGCCCAGGGCTCGAGGGACAGGGTAATTTTGCACTAACAAGCATTACTAATGGGATCTGCAGTGGCTGACAGATGTATCTTCTTAGGAGATGTGCATACGTAAGAATGAGAGATTGAAGATATTTTCAGACAGGAACGTTAGCTCTCTATACCTGCGTACACACAAAGTGTTTGCTTTCCTAAGCAGAGAAGCACAGACACCTTCCCCAGTGCCGCGCTGAGCAGTTCATGCAGTGCTAGATAAAAATCAGGGTGTCACATCAATTTGGGCGAGAAGAGTTGTGCTGATCTATGGGGTTCACATCCAAGCTCTGCCACAGACTGGCTGCGTAACCCCGGGCAAGGCAGCTCCGTCCTCTGCTTCTCAGATCCGGGAAAAGCAATTTTTCTTCTGTCTTTTATCTGTTCTCCATTTAGCTCTTTGGGGAAGCCGCTTTTGCAATCAGCCTTTGTGCAATACTGAACACATAAAAGATCCAGCCTCAGTTTAAACACTACTGTAATACAAATAAACAATCATCATTAAGTCATTAATTCGCTTAACAGTCTCTTTCTCTCTCGGTGCAAACAGACTTTCTGAGGCGGAAGAGGTTTCTTTCAGCAGGGAGGTAAATTTGTACTCTCTTGTAAATGGAAAGATCACGTGCCAGTGTATTCCTAATATAGAAGAATAATAAGAAACAAGTTGATAAATTTCTTGACGAGCACCACAAATCTTCCCTGCAAGTCACGCCACATGGGAACGGCCAGTTCTGTTCGGATGACTCGGAGCAATTCCGGAGCTCGCTTAGATGCCATTTAGGCTTCACTGATAATCAAATGCTGCAACCTACACGCACTAATTGCAGTATCGTTTCCAGTGTGTACGTTATCAAATATGCATGAAGCTCCTCTCCCCGGGGAAAGCTGCTGTGGACAGGGCACCTGGTGACACTGCAGTTGCATCCAGCGGCAGCCGTTAGAGGAATCACTTCTCGTGGTGAAGAGGAGTCTGAGTGTTCTGCCTGAGAAAGGGTTCCCGAGATCATACTGGCTGCTAATATTTCATTTTATTGCGATTTCAGATGAGGGATTAGGGAAATCACTTCCCCCACCAGAGACTTACTCTCTGGCAGGTGAGAATGTCATATTTACTTGGCGCTCAGCCTGAGGGAACGTTCAAGAGCGCTGGCAGGGAACAAACGCGTCCCCAGAGCGCCCAGGGCCCAGCCACATCGCCCGGTTCCGCCACACAAAGCAACTCCACCACGCGCAGTCTTGGGAACCAGCGCTCAACCCGCCTGGCAGAGCAATATATCCTAATAAGCCGCAGGTAATCAGGAGAGAGAGGCAGCTGTGCTTAGCACCGCAACTTCTGTGGATCCATAAATCCACCGCAGAGTGTGCTCCCAGGACGGCCAAACGCACGCGGGGCTGCGGTGCACGCAGCTAGCGCAGCAGTCCGTACAGAGGCAGAAACTTTTCTTAAACTGTCTGGCTAATTTGTACACCACTTACGCAGGTACGAGCTTTCATTCCACTCCGCATTTGGGCTGGTATAACTATCACCTCATTATCGGTGTCACACCTCCAGGACAGCTACAGGCAAGCACCACAAAGAGCATGGTGAAGTTCAGCTTCCCTCCCCTCCACCCCAGCTCTTAAACACCGGCTCCGTGCGGTATTCCTGGCGCAATTTCTCCCCTCTTGGGTTTGCCTCCACGTTGCCGCACGTAGAGAAATACCCTCTCATATCTTGCTATTTCCTTTTTGTTGAAAGCCAAGCTCTGCAAAGTCCCTGCTGTTCTCCACAGTCACATGGACACACACACGCACACAAAAAATGTGTGGTTTAAATCACATAATGAGTAGAGAAGAGAAAATGGCCGCGATCTGCCGGCCCAGCCCGGCTCCCGTACACATGGAAGTCAGCGGAATTTACGGCTTCTTGCACCACCTCCCCACGTCCCCGCTGCAGCAGCTGCCCCGGCGCAGGCACGGATCGTCCAGGCTCACAAAGCCTCTTCTCAGCACAACACAGAGTTAACGCTCTGAGGAGAAGCTCTACATGTCCCACATACAATAGAGAGCTTCGAAATAAAAGCTTTCGTGATTTATGGGTGCTCTAACACAGTGGGAGTTAAAGACCTTTTACTTTCAGTCGACTCTCAAAGCAGTCTCTGTGCAGAGGAAGGAATGAAGCCCGAACAACGCAGTATTTCCAGTATCCCCTTCGAACCTTCAGCTGGTTTAAGCTAAAAACCGGAGACGTAGTGACCCAGTGACACATGGGCTTCACGCTAGGCACGGCAGCCACGGCAGAGGGGGGAGCAGGGCGGCTTTCTTCCAAGCAGAAGCCAGTCTGTTAGTTGTTATTCTTCTCTTCCAGTTCCATCCTCAACAAATTCAAAGAAACTTGCATCTCAAGTGAATTCCTGTAATTAGATTTCAAGAACTGGATGGTACTTAGGTTTCATTTACAAGTATTTTAAAGCGCAGAGATGATTAGCAGCATTATCTGTGTTACTGCTTTAGGGGGAGTCTTTTAGTAAGTTTTGAAGAGGAAGAAACCCCACAGAGGGGTAATGACGGCAGATACGGTAACAAAACGCGGGCCCGTAGCTCCCCGCACACGGGCGCAGGAGATGAAGGCAGAGGCACTCTCTGCCACGGCTTCTTCTGCAACCAGAGGTGGGTATCTGGAAGGCTGACAAGCTGCAGACTGAAAGTGCTCAAGTTCAGAAGCATAAGGAAAGGACAAGGCTAAACTGTGGGTGAAGAACACACGAAGTAGTTCCTTGAGCTGGATGAGCTATTTGCAGCCCGTCCTGCACCTTTCCCCGGGTTCCCCCCGGCCGCCGCCTCCACCTTCCGCTGCCAACTCTCCCTCTGCCACCAGCAGCTCATCTTCCTGAGCGTCTGCAGAAGCAGCTAGCGGGGTTCAGACAAATTCCCCCACATGCATCACGGTCATCCCATCTTTCTCCAGCTCTACCCGCCTGATTTGTTTCGATTTTGAGAAGAGCAGACAAAGCAAACACCTCTGGGAAGAAAACTAACTTGTCCCGCGGCGTATCTGCCTCTGCCACTTGGAGGAGAAAACAGAGAAGTGGAGAGACATGAAAGCACTGTTCTGCTTCATTCCCGCCCGCGTTTCCAGATGACTAACTCACTGCTTCCTCCGCTGCCGTCCACCGTGTGCTCCCGGTTATCCCCTTCGCTCCCACGGGTTCACTCCACACTGGCGCCCGGTCCTGCTCAGGTCCCACCCAACGCTCCCAGGGGATGCCACAGCCCCAGCTCCGACCGCGCAGGGTGGAGGTGCCTCGTGCGACACTGAGGGCTGCCCCCTCCCGCTCTTCTGCATGAGAAAGCAGAACACGTGCCTGACTGAATTAAAATCAAAGCAAAATTGAAGCGGGAGCTGGAAGCGGGGCCCCTTGCAGCCCCGTGGGGCAGCGCGCGGTAGCGCAGCAGTGCCGCCCCGGCCCTCGCGCCAGCTCTACTCTGCCAAGGGAAAAGAGGGCTGTTTGGTATTTTATGTCAGCTGTTTAAAAATGATTACCATCCCTAAACGTGCACTTCCCAAAGACAAATAATGCTAACGCTGCTGAAAAAGCATTGATTCCATAAAATGATCAGAAAGGAGTGCTTAATTATTTCCCGAGGAAAAGCAAAAATATGGTAATACCACAGATTTTGATTACGTAAGATCGTTTTTAAGAATAAAAGCCTTCATGTCAATTCTAGGTCTTCCTTCTTTCACAGCCTGATCCATATTCTTTAGTCAGTTTGTTACAGCTTCTCATAAATCCCTTTTGAAATTTAATGCAAACTGCCCTATTTTATTAAGCATTTTAGTTCCGATGTGGGTTCCGTATTCTCCAGGGCAAGCATATGCGCGAACGCTATCCTGTGTCTCCTGGGTGCCTGCAACAATTACTTTAACACACACTAAAGTGATAACCACAGCAATAATTCTACTCTATGATTTGACCCCAAGTTGCTACTGTGCGAGTCTCCACGTTACTGTGTACGGCGATGCGAGTTCCTCCTTTGAATAAACACAGTAACTGTCGAGAAGGACGTTTGAAAGTGCAGAGGGCAATAATCACTGCGGTGGGGCACCGTGCTTGGGAACGAGCGAGCATTAGCGTGCCACGCTGACCCACTGGGTTCGGTCTGCGCCTGAGCCCCGGGGAACGGAGGATCCAGGCGCGCACCGCCGCCGACACGCGTGCTCTCAGCCGCTCCGCAGAGGAATCCCCGCAGCCCGCGCGGGGCCAGATTTCCCCATCTGCAGAGCAACGCCACCAAAAATCTCCCAGTGTCTCAAGAACAGGAATCTCATCGTTTCAGGGCCAGCACAGGAGTTGATGGGGGCTGGCCAACCATGGCCAACCAGGGCCAGCGCAGGCGAGATCCCCGGTGCGGGGCAGCCTCCCCCGTTCCCGGCGGCGTCGGCGGGCTGCAGGGCAGCAACAGCCGGGGCGAAGGGGGTGTTCTGGGAAAGGTGCGGGGACTCCTGCAGCCAGTTTCTTAGGTTTTGCACGGTATCATGCAAATGTAATTAAGTCTATGATTATGGCTAAAAATAAAAATGGTCTTCAGTAAAAACACATCAGGTCAGCCCCTTTCCAGGTAATTAAGAAAATTACTAATTCTGCCCCCCCCCCTTCGCCCCCAAGAGGACTTCAGTGCAAATCAGTGTGAGCAGCTCCTTCAACACCAATATATAAAGTACAAAGAGGGGAAAAAAAAAAGACAGACTCCAATCTGTGATTTATGCAGAGAGAACTCATGCTGCCAGAGTTAAATTGTCCTTGCAATTGCTAAGAAACTATGCATGACAAAATCCTAACTCAGAAAAGATGCATCCAACACAGATAATTCTATATTAGAGCTCATCTGTGTGATAAGGAGTAAATTGATCACAAAAACGGTATTATCCAAAGAAGAAGCGATCATGACTTGATTGCATTTTTCAAGTGCAAACAGAAGACTTTTTACTTTTGGCAAAACCACTAATACACAGGCTTGCTGCTTAAAAAGGATCGATTTCATGAAGCTCAGGGGGGAGGGCAGGGAGTGGAAGCGCCAAACCAGTTGGGAGAAAGAATTTTAGAAGAAAAATGTTACAATAATTGGGAACAGCTTAAGAACGTTTTTCTAGATGTCCAGAAAAACCCCACGATGTGAGTCAAAGCAAGCTGCAGCTGCTAAAAAACCAAGTTGGCTTAGGGGGAAGTGGGAGCAGGTATAAAACATACATATAACAAATGCAAGAAATGCAATGTTCTTAGTTTTAATACAAATCATAATAGAAAAATTGCTAAAAATGCCATCGATTTCTCCTTCTGTTGAGCTGCATAAAAAAATAAAGGCCAAGAGAAGGAAATTTTTAGCTATAACACTAATAAAAAGAAACTGTATAGTGATACTCTTCATACACAGACTGAAGTATCAAATGGTCAAAATGCAAAAGAGGAAACTGGTTTTGGTAAACACATTGCCCCTATGTGAAGAAAAGTTGGACAACACAGTTGTATCTGATGATACTGATGAACAATACTGTATTTCAACAGTAGACAACAAAAGCATTAAGGAAAAGCTGATATACTAGGAGGAGGTATTTTAAGATCAGCAAAACTAAAAGTACTCCTGCATACAGGAGCTTTGAAATAGGTGGTCAAAATGTAGGCAAGGACTTCTTGTTCAGAGTACTGAGGAAAAGCTTTGGAGCACCACAGCAGCTCTGGAGGGCTGACGAAGGCTAAAGCTGCTCTACCATTCAACACGTAGACGCGGGGGCTGATCCCGGGACCCCTCTTCCGCTCGCTGGCTGTGTTACCGACAGCGGGATGACACCACGTGCTCGTACTGCATCCAAACAAAGCAGCAAAAAGGCTTTAAGACAACTAACTCTTAGTGAGGATCTGTTCTGCCACTCATTACTTGCACAAGCACAGCACCGTTACAACCGCAGCACTACAGGAGTCCCACACACGTCCGTTGCCACAGGCGCACAAGCGTAAGCCACCGCACGAGCAGTTGTTGTCTACAGGAACGCTGGATTAGATGTGAAGACTAATAGCGAGCACTCTTCACTACTACAGCATCACAGCAATCTCTTTGAATTAGTGCCTTTATATGAATACAGAATATTAAATCACTGTAGTAACATCGTAATGCTTGAAAGAAATAGAAAGAAGAGTACTTGTAACATTAAAAGAAAATAATCCTGAATTTGATGATATTTGGTGTTTGCTAACAAAGTTCAGTGCTGGGATAAGAGACTTCCACAATGAAATGTTCCCCTTTACGCATACCAACCTACACTCATTGGCAAGATAACATCTAACTAGGATATGAGGATCAAATTCCCATTTAGAATGGTTATTTCAAGAGCAGGTATAAAACAGTCTTTCACAGCAACTCATTTGCTAAGGAAAATCTTCGTAAGGAAAAATACTTTCTAAACTGATTTGCACCATCATAAAACCAAGCTGAACCATAGATTGCAATTGAAACCAAACCAGCACCCTCCAGTTAACTCACTGATTAAATGCATTGCTGAGAACAACTCAAATCTTTGTGCTTTGGTTTGTGAGTGTTAACGGTCACCAGCAACACTAGCAGCCCTAGAGGTATCTGTCACTGTTGGAAAAAAGGTTTCTTTGAAAGTTTACATTGCCAAGGGAAGATTTTCTAGACATATTTCTCAGTGGGATATATTGATTTTCTAGGAGATATCTCCTTGCTATCGGCCCAGTGTTGATTCTCCATCAGAGATGTGTTATGAAACCAAAAGAGCTTTCACATCATCTAAACAGAGTTTATTTCCTCTCTAATGCAGCAGACATTCATATATTCCTGGTACACCCAGCTGCCTAATTTGGCAAGGTTTGTCTGTTCCAGCTTTCAAAAATAGAGTCATGAGGAAGAACCAGACTAACACAAAAGAGAATGTCCTCCATGTCACGGGATACCTGGAACAGCACACCCCCCCCCCTTTTCTTTATGCTTCTCCATTTAAAAAATGGCTTTATGAACGGGTGTTGTGAGACCTTCCAATGAGAAAGCAGAGGCAGAGGAAACAGCGGGGACCCAGGCAGAACGTTACCAGCTTTTCCCAGCTTTGTTCTCTAGTTACCACCCAGTTTTCCAGACTTCCTTTCATATCTGACCTGGATAAGCGCATGAATAGAGGATTTGAACTTTTTTTGCCCGCTTATGGAGGACTGTTTCTCGAAATCAGCACCTGTCATAGCGAAGGGTCCTGGAGGAGCTGATGACCTGAGCGGCACCACTGGGGGGATTTCGAGCAAGAGACCAACGGGTGATCTCCAAGCCTGTACCGGTGTAGCCGACCCAGAGCCCATGCTTGGTGTATGGGCAAGCCATAGCTTTCTTACATTGTTTGCACGACGCAATAAAATCCTGAGTACACCGGGAGCTGGGAAGTAGTAACTGAGAAACTACTCTCATACAGCCATTTTTCCTGCCTCTATCTATAATTTGCAAGCTAGATATTCGATATGATCTGCAGTCTACAACTACCATTGTTCTGTAACCACAAACTTCATTTATGATTCCTTCTTATCGACAGTGGCAAAGTGCATGTGCGCAGCAGGCGCCGGTTTTCATGGCACAGCGCCGTTTTGTAACAGCACTGAGAGGAGATAACTGTTCAGGTGCAATTAATCTGCCTTTATGCAACTGACATAAAGTTTATTTTCTTACCACTAGGGTTGTACTGCTCAAGGCATGCACTTTTAAATGTGAAACACCTTTACATAAAATATTTCAGTCCATTTTACTCTTTTTGTCATGTTTTAGGTGCCAAAGGATTGAGTCCACTGAGTTTTGAGCATTAGTTTCCTTTGGACTATATATGCATAACGGCGTATTTCATCCGCACACACTCCGCTCCGGTCCGAGTTCAGCTGAGGCTGAGGTTGCCGTCTCTTCTGGTGACCTCAGAAGGGTCTCTTTTGAGTAGACGA
This sequence comes from Anarhynchus alexandrinus, assembly GCA_008711295.1. Taxonomy (NCBI): domain Eukaryota; kingdom Metazoa; phylum Chordata; class Aves; order Charadriiformes; family Charadriidae; genus Anarhynchus; species Anarhynchus alexandrinus. The sequence goes on along the minus strand of VUYV01000165.1, from coordinate 1,137,391 downwards.
TTAACTGGTGTTTAAGCAGCCACAGAAATACGAACATGGGTCTTACAAACATGAACTTCATCTGCCACGGCCCAGGTAAGACTGATTTCAAATATGACAAAACAACTCTTCCCAGCAACCTCTGTTTTACACAGTAACACTTCCAAAAATTATACCATAAAAATGAAACCATTTTTGATAACAGCACAGACTTGTTGGTACTTCTGAGAAATAAATATAAAACCAGCCCAATATTAAAGATGACGCCAATAGATCCAATTCCATTAATTTAGAACTGTACCAGTTTTCTGGGGATTTGATCAATACCTGGGATTGCATCAACTAAGAACTCATCTTCTAGAACAAACTCATGCAGCTCCCCAGGTGGAGTTAACTCAGTTTTGCAACTAAAACCGTATCCAGCCACTGTGATGCTGATGGAAATATTCCAGCGTTCACTGGAGACCCTCACCTCCCCTCCTCTCAAAGCTACCATTTTTCCATCATTGCTAAATACTACCTGTCAAGAAAGAGTTGCGTTTGATTGAGATGCGGAGGCATCAATAAAATAATTGCTGATGTCAGATAGCATTCTTTGCTTAGTGTTCATTCCCCTGTATGACTTAATTAACAATGCCTTCACATCAGAATAAATCAGCTCTTTTTTTATTTACCTGATGGCTTCAGACAATTTCATGACTGTGACAGAGGGGTTCCGTTCTTATTTCTCCCAGAGCATTAGGTGAGCAGCATGGACTCGGTCAGAGACTGAGACCCCAAAACCACTGCTGATGCGACAGAGGAATGGAGAGGCAGATGGTGTTTGAGCCAATCTGAATTTCTGCTTCAGAGATATGGTTTATGTGACAACGGAATTAGAAAGCAACTTATTAGTAGTGCCACAGCACAGAGAAAGACAATAAAACCCAGCAAATTAGATGATGTAGTAACATTAGGGCCATACAAAGAAGAGTCAAGACTGACACGTGAACTGTCTCCTTAGGACAAATTGTTGCACTTTTTTGAACTGAACGAACAATAAAATATGTGCTTTTAAAATCACACTTAGAAGAACTGCATAAAGCTTCCCTCTGGCATAACGTCCACTTACAGCAGCTGCGGACGTCCGAGGCAGAAAGCAGGGCGAAAACCAGCCACACCTCTGTGCTCATCTGTGTTCCCACCAGACCGAGAGCAGCAGATTTCCCTCTGCAAAGCACTTCAGCAGTCAGACCCGGACCTCTGCAAACTCGGAACGACTCCTCTGATGTGAGCAAAATCATTCCAGACTGGTACTCCCGCATGGAAGGTGGACTGCTGGGACTACGCCGCCTTCACCCAGAAAACACACTTATGCAAAGAGCCGACACTGCGAAGCAGAGCCTTTTCCCCACCTCCCCACGCACAGCGCACACACGAGGTAGGACACTCTGTGAAATTTGCTACTCAAGTTCTCATTTCAAAATGCAGCTTAAAGCAGTGGCTCTAGACAACAGAATAGATAATCAAAAGGCAACTAATTGCTTAAGCAGAGCATTTCTCAAGGTACTGTACGCCCATAAAAGACCCAGGCAGAAGCTGTTACAAGACACAGACTCCACTCCTTAGGCCTGAGCCAGACAGTATTAATAATGAGTCATGGGGGTTTCTTATTATTTACAAGAAAATGGAAGCGGTGTCATCATTTCTTGATGGTAAATAATGTATATGGAAGCAGAAAGACAAGTTTCAAACGAGATTCCATGTTAAGCAGTATTAGTACTGCACGGACATCATCTGAACAGTTGATTAGTAAAAGCCACATTTGAAAAACAAATATTACATTTGTGCAGGATGAAAAAGCCCTTGCCTTATCTCATCCACACTTTCATCCTCACATTGAAAAGGATCAAGGTTTAAGCCGTACAGAGTGCACAGACATCTTACCAATAAGCCTGAGTTCAAGGATCCCTGTGCAGCTTCAAGAATACACTGCGAACCATCCTGCCCTACTCCCTTCGTGCCCGTCAGAAGCAGAGACTGCTGAGAACGCCTTCCTCCTCCCCAGCAGCTCTTAACTCCATAGCCGAGAAGTTGCCCGTGTTTTCCCTGTTTGTGCCACACCTGCCACTGATTCAGAGCACTGAAAATCACCTTTCTTGGTACCCATTTAATTTCCTCAGTCTGCCATGGAAATCTCTCAGAGCCCAGAGTAAACCCAGGGGAGGTGAGATCTTTCTCATCTACCAAACCTTCCTACAGTGCTGCTCTCCGGCTGAACTGGCAGAGAGCTCCCCTCTTGGAGGCTCCAGTTCCAACCCAGGAATGAAATCCTGTGGCCCCGTAAAAGTGGCCAGGGAGAATTTTTATTGGAGACGTGCTAATGCCCAACAACCCAGTCCTCCTAAAAACATCCCATGGGAGAGCTGCTAGAGTGTAACTTGGGTCTGCGACTAACACGCGTACCGTAGAGTCACCTCTCTCATGCTCCATAGGCTTCCCAGTCTATACATCATACAGGGCAACAGTAAAGTCTAAATAACTTTCTACAGGTTCATTTATCTTCTTTAGAAAACCGAGACACCTGGCTGCGCCGTGTCAGTGCTCATTTTATATAAAAAAAAAAGAAAAGAAAAAAGAAAGAAAGTGGTGAGGTTTATTCCTTATGGTAATGCTCAAAGGTGGCAAAGTGAACTGAAGTGTCTGCGACAGCTCCGTTGGGACAGACGCACTGCGAGTCTCTCCCTTTCGTCTCAGGGCTGCACTGCACTCACGTTTGCCAGGAAAACCCCTGATGCGATGACACCCTCATCCGTTTTATAACAGGTAACATTGGCCGCTGAAGCATCCACGCTGGCTCTTTGCAGAACGCCTCCAGCCTGCTGCTGATCTGACCGCAGCCGGAGCAATCCGGGAGAAGCTCCCCAGGCGTCAGCGAAATTGTATCGGTCCAGGAGAAACCAAATCGGAACTGTGGCCTCATCGTGCCACGTGCAATTTATGCTATCCAACAGGCTCATTAAACATCAGTGAGTTTACGGCCTATTAAAGTTAATGACAAACGCTTCCGATTTCCAGCAGATTTTTGGTCTCAATTCGCTGCTGCTCTGCAGAACAACGCCTTTATTCTGGTCGGAGGAGCGACAGCCTTTGACGTGGCAACCCCAGTCCTGGTCTGTAGGGGTGAACCTTGCAGGCAAACCTGCCGAGGCCAATTAGCGTATGGCATCAAAGCACATTTTAAGCATAACGTTTTAAGCAGATTATAGGTCTGCTGCTCGCTATAACCAAAAGTTTTACTTTTGGAAGGCACATTAATTCAAGCCCCACACTCTCCCTCTCTCGCGGTTTTAAAGGAAGCCTGAGGGTAGTGCTTTTACTGATGACGACAGGCAGAGTTCTCAGCATCTGTTTAAACAAAACAGAACAAAGGGATTATCTGTTGCCATGCAACCAATAAAAATGATACATTTTTAATAGCTGAGACCAGAAAAAGCAGCTGCCATACAGGCTCGGAAATTTTTAAAAGAAAAAAAAATGGGGGTTAATGCCTTAAGTCAAGTTAAAGCACTTTTCAATTAAGGGGACAGGAACAAATCTTTTATCACCGTTACAATAAAAACTCAGCGTGGCTGGAACGGCACTGCTTTCAGCAAATTCTCCCCGTAGGTACAAGAACTGTTGTTCTTACACAAACAGGCTGGATTTTCACTCCCCTGACCTCGCTGTGTTTGTTTTGCCCATTTCTTTCCATCCCATCGGGACATCTGACCTCTCAGTCTGTGGGATGGAAGCTAAAGCGCACTGCAGGATGGTCTGGGCCATCTCAACACCTGGAGGTCTACGGAGCGTAGCTCCACGTTCGTATGCGCTAGCTCACCCAGACACAGAAAATCAGAAGAAGATCTGGAGCAGGATCAAAGGAATCACTTGTTTCCTTTTCAGGAACTAATCTGATTATATAGCTTAGGCACAAAGTCTTAAAGGAACAATTTTAACCAGGTTGGCACACCTCGTACAGACTGTACGACCTCCCTGATGCGGGCAGAGCAACGCCAGCTCATAGCGGGGGGATTCGGGTTGTTTGAATATGGGCAGTGTTATCCAGCACAGCTACGGGCTGAGGTTTGCAAGACCACAAGCCATAGCTAACGGGAAGGTTTAAGGCTAACAGGCTCTCGTATCCCTGAATGCCTTTCAAAGTCTCAGCCACAGTTACCTGTCTTAGGAGCTCAATAGTGATTAAAAACAAGCAAAACAAAAAAAAAGCCTTTTTGAATATTAACCCATCTGGAGAACCAGAAAAAGCCTTGAAGCAACCCATTTTCATAAGATGAAACTTTTCCCAAGAGAAGGCAAAAAGAAGTGCTGAAGCCCTGGCTGCAAAAATTGTTCTCCAGAGTACTTCAGCAGAGGTTTGAAGTGTCTGGAAAAATAAGCTGTTTAGAAAAGTACAAGACCTCACACTGATATTTTGCTACTACACGTTATCTGTAGGAGCTCAATCGCTGTCCCGTGCAAGGCTGCTGCCAGCGGTGAGGATCCGCCCCCGCCTCACCCAATGTTCTCATGCCACCTGGGAAACACTGCAAGGAAAAAAGTCTCGTCACCCGTCTGATTTCTGAAAGCAGCTACCTTCAAGGATCTCACAGATATATTTCTACCTTTTAATAAACAATTTCAGGTGACAGTCTCAACCTTAGCAGTGTATGTGGTCACAGAACTAACCAGTAAATGAAGATCACCTCTCTTCTTCCAAAATCATTCCAACCTGTAATCAGCAGATCTGGTTTTGCGTTTGGAAGAAATTGAAAATGAAGCTTTCGTAAACTCTTCCTGGGTCTCAGTCAAAGCTGAAGTTCATGAGCTAGCAGGAGCTTTGCTTTAAGGTTACCTTCCTTTGGATCAAATCCATGCTGGCCAGCTTTGGACACCTCCAGACACCCAGCTGAGGCAGCATCCGTTGGGAAAAGCCTGGGCACGCTGCAAATCCTCCTTTTGGCTTTTATGACACCGGCAAATGCTTGTGCAGCGTGGAAGCCGAATAGCTTTAAGGCTGAGGCATCTTGGCATGTTTTTGTGTTCAGTGCCACAAGAGTTTTCTTTAGGAGCAGTTAACAAGATAAGGACAGAGGTCCTTCTGACGTGACAGACTTCGCTGACTGTGGGGAGAGGACAATACTTACCACCAACAGAACAGGAGTGGGAAAAATCGAGTAGAGCAGCAGAGTCTAGGCAACGCTCAACGTACTTTACAGAAAAAAACTGAGAATTGTTTAAAGTTGATAGACAAGAAAAATGTCACCTTCTAACGCCCAGTGATTGGTACAAATTGTAAGAAGCAATTCTCTATGCACAAAGAATACAGTCACAGCTTAGCCAAAACCCGCGGGAATCTCGCTATTGGCAAATCCAGGGCCAGAAGATACTCTCCACGGCTTTGCCCACCTCAACAGTGAGAATACTTCCCAAATCATAGAACCACTGACCTTAAAGGACACAATCTCAAGGTCACTGGATTTCGGGAATCTTCCCATTTACTTCTGCATACTTCAGGATCGGGCCCCAAAGGGAGCTCGCGTTTATCCTCTTCCAGTTTGCAGAGACAGCTGAAAAGGACCTGCTTGGTGCGGATCATCGCTCACCGTTGACCACACTGGCTGCACCCGTGCGCCTTCAGAAGCCACAAAACAAATGCGTTTTCCATGTATATGGTGGTGTTTGGTTTGGGGGTTTTTTTGTGGTTTTTTTTTTTTCCATTTAGGTGCCCCTTTTCAAAAAATCCTCTTGAATATATTCAGTGGATTTTTCTATGCGGTTTTGAACTTGCATGCAACTTTGTAGAATTTGTTAAACATTCTTTAATTACTTTAAGTGCACTTTTCTCATCAACAGACAGGCAATTAGTCCACTCAAGAGAAAAAAAAATCATTCTTTTCATTTATCCTGGCATCTACTCGAAGGCATCAGGATCTTTGTAACACAGTCACACCGCTGTACCAGAGCAGAATCCAGCCCCGTGTTCGTATATCGATAAGACTTCAGGTTAAGCAGTCATCCAGGTGAAAATAGTGCAAATGTTTTAGTTTGAACACCTGCCTCTTTGGAGACTTTTCAAAGCCTTCCTTCAATTTATTAGTGCATAATTCTGCCGGAGCTTGAAACGCTCTCTCCCGGCAGGCGCGGAGCGCAGCGCCGACGGAGGAGCAGGCGGGTTACGCACCGGGGAGTGAGGCTCAGGAATAGAAATGAGCCACCTCCGCGCTGGAGCTGCGGGCACGGTTCTGCTCCGGGGGCACGAGGAGCCTGCGGCAAATACACCGGAGAATTTGGTGCTAAAATTAGTTTGCATTGTAACAAATCACTTTAGTCTTTTCTTGTGGAAAATTGCTGTATGCTTAGTATGTTTAGAGAAGGGATTTTCAATCTTTTGATTTATCGACCCTAAAAAAATGTTCCAGTGAGAGCGTGGAACATTCACATCTGTACACTCTGCATATAAACTTGCTTTTCCTGAACCCCTTCAAAGCCATAGAGAAAACCCAGAAGGTCCATAGATCACAGGTCAAAAAGTACTTGCTAAAAGCGAAAGACAGACTAATACGTTATCTGTGATCAGGCTGTTTTCCTCCCTTTTCCACACTCAAGTTTTCACACTCACTCACCAGAGTTAATGATACAGAAAACAGGATTCCACAAATTATTGACATTTCAGTTGCCATCCAGAGCAAACATGAAACGAAATATTCAAGTTTGCATGGCTAAAAAAAAATAAAATCACTCAAATGAAAAATCTTAACGTGACCAAAGGGCTGCCAAAGCAGAGCCAGCAGTGCCCCTCCCGTGACACCCAGCGCTCCGGAGCCCGAACATGGACCTGGGAAGCAGAGGGATATCCGTCTTTGGCCAAGACCACGTGGACCTCGGCACCGGCGAGGTGAGGCTTCATCCCCACCAACTACCCCACCTCCCAGCTAAGCAGCCTAAGCGCCGGATTGGAACCTCTCTGCCCTCCGCTTTCCAGCTCAGGCACTTCTCAATTGCTTTATACAAAGGAGAACAGCATCGTTTGGGAAAAGAGCTGTGTCAGTGTCCCTCGCTCCCCCTCACTTCAGCTATCCCATGGGATGAAAACTAAGACATCTACCTGCAGAGGGAAATTACACGAGCTCAGCCTTCTGCAAGTTGAGGAAAGGTATTTACCAGACTGCTACAGTGTTCAATGTTTTAAATGTGTATTATTCTCTCATTGTGGCATGTTTCTCCTCTGGATGTTTGCAACTTCAAGTCAAAAATTCCAATGATGTTGACCAAAACCTGCTGTTGAGCTTTATTTCCAGTTCTCTCTCATACAGCTCACTTCATGCCATTACAAACTTTTTATTCCCCAATACGATGTTTGTGTTTGAAGTATCACATTTACTGGAGGGATCTCAGGTTCCTCAGTATGAAGTGGTATGTATGTAAAACAAGCTCATCTGTTATGCAAAACCAGGGGATTTATAAAAATAATTTTTAAAAGTCTCCTTTTCCCTTTCTAGATCACTTAACCTTTGCTTTAACACATGCTATTCCCCTGCTACAGGTGATTCACTGCAAAGTGCCAGAGACTGCGTGTTGATGACTACAGTTTGGGGTTAGTGAGAACTGCCATGGCCAACAGCCCGGCCCGACCCCTTTTATGGCAACTCCTAAAACCTCCTGCTGGAACACTGAAGAGGCGACATATCTGACCAACATAGGGAATCTGATTCAGGAAAATAATGCTGACCATGACAATGCTTTGAAGCTGAAGTAATTAAGTAAGTGTTTTTATTTAACTGTGATGTCTACTGAATGCTTTTCAGGGTAAAAAACTTGTAGTGTTGACTAAGTCATATTTCTTCCCACTCACCCCCCCAAAAACATCCAGTCTCAATTTAGAGACTTCAAGGGATGATGAATCACTCACCACAGCTATGTGATCTAGTGCTTAATTAACCCTCTTTGTTCAATTGTAGCTTCTTCGTTATTTGAATGTCTTTAGTTTCACTCAGTCTTCATTACTTTGTGGTCCTGGTCCCGCCCTCCCCATACTCTGACCTGCGCTTCGCCTCTCTAAGTTACATGCGATTTCTTGTTGCACTCTAATAATGAGCAGATATTTTTCTGAAATATGATATTCCAATAAAACCCTGTAGAACTTGGTAACTTTCTAGAGACAAGAAGAGTGAGAGAGCCTGGTCTGCAGCTCTAGTTTTTCTGAAGCCCATCAGCGACCGACACCAAGACCTCACTGCTAAGCAACGCACGTGGCCTTGGTCAGCAATGAGACTCGCTGCGTGGGCACTCACACCTCATTAACCAACCAACCAAATACTTCAGCCCTTGGTTCCACGGGCGCTCAGACAGTAAGTAATCGGTGTAACTGTGCAGTTGTCTCCATAATGGTATCTTTAAAGCAATTTAGATTTCAGCGTCCAAATGTAGAATATCACTACGGTCAACTGCTGCAACATATGGCCCTGCCTGAACAGGGGGTTGGACCAGACGACCTCTGGAGGTCCCTTCCAACCCAACCGTTCTGTAACCCTCTATATACATATTCTTAACATGAAGCTAATAGGTACACTGCTAATAACCCTTGGCACTGAATACGGTCCATTAACACTCAGACCTGGAAAACAGGCAATGATGTTAAAGACAGTAATATTTCTAAATGTTTTCTATCTGAGCTGGTAACGAGAGCGGAACGTGAATAGTCTGTAGGTGCGTGTACCCTTCCAGGCTTAAGCATCCTTAACAGTTCCTTCACACAACTCTGTAATGCTTATAAACACCTTTTGTTGTTGTTGCTGTTTAGCATGAAAGTGTCTGTTCAAAGCTGGTGTTTTATAAAGTGGTGCTTTGGGTTCTGCTTTGGTCTGATAGGAGGAATTTGGGGGACGAGAACTGATCTATCGGCAGACACTGTCCTAAGGTTGCCCTTTAATTTAGTGCCAGCTAGGTCAGCTGTGCCGAACTGCGGAACTGCAGAGGAAGTTCAGAAACAAAGATTTCCCCTGGATTGAAGGCGGGTGTTCACGTGTAGAACTCTGCCGTTAGCTGAGACATGAGGCCATGGCACTGTCCAAGTTTATCCAGGAGAGACAGAGCCAAATCTTGGTGCTCTAAACCTATGACACAAACCACTGCACTACAAATTCTACTTTTATCTCCTGTTTGGTAAGTTTGTGTAGTTTTAACAAAGTTGGAAGCAGCAGTAGAGGAATAGTAGCAAAAGTGGTTTACATTTTGACAATTCTGTTCCGCGCAGGTGTCCACCCCAGCACTACGGTAAACTCCACGTCAGGTACACCAGACAACAACCAAAAGCACCCATTCCCAAAGACCAAAACAACCACTCCCAAACACCCTCCCCAGCCACAAGGCGGGTTTTACTCAGGCCCACGTGGGCAGGGAGGAGAAGTTATCCGTACTCGTAGTACGACCTGACTTTCACCACGTATCTGGAGAGGACTCTGTTACTAAGTCCCCTGGAAGCAAGGAGAAAGGAACGCAGAAGTTACTTCAGGATGCTGAGGGACCAAGGTGGCTTTCCAAGATTTGGATCTTTCCTTGCAAGGCAATTTGGCTGCTAGACTACACACGGTTTCCAGCTTAATCAAATTACGAGGCACGGAGCTTTAGCCTTCCAGTTCATCTAAATAGAAAAGCCATGGTGACTGAGACAATAAGCTTAAAGTGCTACTCATAAATCACAGGCATCGATTATCGTTGTAGTTGGTGTATATTAAAAGTCCATACTTTTACACGGAACACATTTACTGAAATACAGTATAGCAACCTAGGAAAAACAGAGAATTTAGGAAGGGAAAAGATCACACTTAATTGTCCATGAAAATTTTAGCCAACTGCAGGTGTACTCAATTAACATCTCATTAAAAAAACCTCTTGAACTTCAAATAAGCCGTCAGCCTTGTATAGTGTAAATGAAGGGTATAATTGATAGCCACAGCAGTGCTGGGTTAAGTGCTTTAATAACATTCTGGCTCTCCAGAGAAAGTCAGCTCTGTTTCATCAATATAAAGAATCCACGCCAAAGAAGTTTCATAGTTTAAATGAGTTTTCTGTAGCTGCAGCAGAATAAAGGCAATAAAGTCAGGGGGAAACTCAGCATAATGCAGCATGAGCTTTTTCTGTTTGCCTCTGGAATATTTTCCTCTATTTAGACTGTTTTCAAAGCAAAAATACAGCACCCACCTTATTTTCTTCACGAGGCTCATGGGTACAGATTGCCCATACAGCACGAAATACCAATGCATTCCCAAACATGTGGCCCCAATTCTGATCTCACCCCGAGACTGCCTTTGCCCGAGGCAGACGTGCGAGGCCGGTTTAGGATACGGTGTTGCTGCTCGCCAGGCGCCGGCCAGCACAGGGTGCTTACCCTAGAGCCCCCGGCGCAGCTGCAGCCTGGTCCTGCGGGCAGACACATTCCCGTCCACGGAATTACTTCAGAAGTGTCGGAGATCAGTATCTCATCCTCTCTGCTCCATCCAACCAACCCCGAACTTCGGGAAGGCTGGAGTGTAGAGCAATGTCATAAATCCAGACCCCTAGTATGGTGATGGATGAGACCTGGAGGAGAAAAACACACCCAGCTCTCTGATCCCTGGCCTTTCGCTCCCTGTTACTGCTCTGGCCTTGCAGAGCAGAGGCTAACCAGGTGCAGCAGCTGTAAAAGAGCATCCCTTTGCCATATGACGATATTTTCTGCCCTTGAGGGGAAAGGAGAACTGCACAGCTCTGCTGTACTTTGAAGAGGCCGAGTGTCTCCAGCTCCCTGCGCGGCACTCAACGCTTTCCCCAGTTCCGCCCCAGAGCTCCCAGTGGCGCCAGCCCTCTGGAGCTGGTGGGGCTGCCAGGCTGCAGGTCACTGGCCAAATTGCTTCTGATGTGCTCCAGAAAAGATAATTAACAAAAGCAATTCTCCGGTCAGTTTAAGTTTGGTCTGCACCCTCCCTGAAAATACTGGGAGGGACACAAATTGAGAGAGCTTAAAACTAGAGGTTGACACCTGCGGTGATTTTCCATCCTGGTATCTGTCTCCTTACTAAGCTTCTAATACTATCCGGAAGGTTGTGATTATGCCCTCGGGTTTCCTTTGTCTTTTCTATATGGTTTTTGGCATCTTCAGTCTAATTAAGCACGCCCGTGTCCTCTGTCCTTCCTCGCGCTTTGTCCCAGTACATACAATAACCCCGGGGCCGGAGCTCTCCTGCCACACGCCCTGTGTTTTACAAGTCCCTCTTGGATGAAGAATGCTTATTTGATTAAAGCGTTGGTGCTACCTTTCCTCCCCACCCTCCTTGGTTAATAAATTGGTACTTTTGCAGTTCCCCGGAATCCAGGTCTGTTTAAGCACAGGGAAGGTTCTGTAGCACTCTCGCAAGCGGAGACCAATACGGGGTTTGCTTTGTGAACAGAGAACCTCAAAGGAGTTCCCAAACAATCAGCTCTCAAGGTGCACCGCTCTTCAGAAGAGGTGGCTCTGTGCCAGTTCTCCGTCCTCCAGCGCTGGGAATGGCTGCGGAGAGAATTCTGTGCCTCCTCCATTGCGTTCCGTGAGCACGCTGGGCTCTGCAGCTGTCTCAAACACGAGCAGCTTACTGCCCAGATCTTTATGGTCCAAAATGACGTGATCTTAGTACTGAAAGTGGAAATTCCATCTCTGAGAATAACATTCTTTCAAACGAGTAATGCCAAAGTTTAAAATAAAAATTTCATCACTTTGGACTTTGCATTTTATATTAAAATGGGCCCACCTCAAAGAACACTTGTGGAAATAGTAATTCCTACATTACACAAGCACACGGTACCGAATCAAAAATACATTTTAACTGGAGGAGAAAGATCCCGTCATGACAAATATAAAATATCAAAGCCTGTAATGTTCAGCTGCTGCGTGATTCTCTAAAATCTAAGGTTGCAAGTGGCAGAGGTTCTTGTGTGAGAGATCATTAAAACCATACAATTAAATAATTGACAGAAAAATCCAAGAATACGGTGGGTTTTCCGTACCTATGGACTATCATTCATTTTACTGCAGTGGCTGGCAACCAGCAGTGATCTTGAGCTGGCAGAAATCCTCCCAGAGTGGGAAGGGGGTTTGGATCGGTTCCCACCCCCCAGTGAAAGCGCAATAACGCAGCGGCTGCAGGAGACGAGACTCTCTCAGGAGGCACCACCGCTTTGAGCACTCTCAGGCAGAGCGCAGAACATCTCCTGCCTTCTCGCTTTTTCTCGCTTCTGCTAGCGAGGACCATCGCACGGATGAAAGGCAGTCAGATTTACTGGCTTTGACCATGTACTTTATCATATTTTGATCATCCTATGGCAGAGAGGAACTGTACCTCAGAAGTGCCAGTCACATCATGGGAAAGAAATTGTGCTCGTTTTAGCTGTCACGACTCCGTATCTCCTGGGAGACAGTACTATTATTTTTCTGCTGAATGTAGCCTCTCTGTTGTTCTAAGCTTTAAAAAGGAAAACAGAGGGGATTTTATATTTGGCGTGGCTGGAGTTGACTTATTAGCTTCTCTCGTGCGGGTTTACCCCTTTTCAGCATTCCTTGCATCATACAGACATTTTTCCCCCACGCAGCACAGCTTCGTGATCTGCCTTATAGGAAGAACCAGTCAGAGTTAAAAGAAAGGTTTTCCCAGCACCTCAGCAATAGCTAAAAGACCAATTCCAAAGGTGCCCAGTTGCACTGGCGCACAACTCCGCTCAGAAACCTCCACCTCCACTAAAAGGAGAAGGTCCGTAGAAAAAAAAAAATAAAAATTTCAGCAGCACTGTTGTTCAAGACAAAACCCACGAGAGCAGTTCATTAGATGTGAGGTGTGACGAGCGATAACCAAGCTGCTTCCCGTTTGCCAGCCTGGTGCTGCCGCTGCTGCTGCCACCGCCTGCTCCACACTCCGCTCCCCCATCTGGAACCACCCACTCTATCGGAGCTGGGACCTTGGGCTTGACGTTTTAGGCAAAGTTTTTGATGAAAATGTAATTAACTTGATACAAAACCCACTAATAATCCCAGTCTCTCCTTAAAAAAAAAAAAAAAAGGAAAAAAAAATGAAGGCAGGACTTCAACAGGAATTCTGGAGATGCAAATTGCAAAGGAAATCTGGGCTTTAATTTTTAATATATGAGAATTGTGACTCAATTCTGCTGCTCAGCCAGAAGTTCAAGGAGAGATTTAATACCTACAATTTAGGCATTAAATCACTCTTGGAAACCTATCAGTTGGGTCATTTGAAACTGGACTGGAAAAAAGCATGAGAGAAAAACTGCAGGGAACAATTTTCCAATGGTCAAAAAAAAAAAAAAAGGATTATTATATCAATGTTCATGCATATAATTTTATCTTCCCAAAAGATATGGAAAAAAATACAGTTCAAACCTCTGCCTGCTGGTAATCCCAAGGCAGCGGCTCCTGAAATTTTTACTACTGATACTTTTTTTAAAAAGAATCACAGTTTTTCCATTTCTCATGACACAACAGCTGTTTCTACTCTCAATCACTTTGACTAATGTGTTGGGTACCGATTCTCTCCAAGAGTCTGACATACCCAAGTTTAAACAAATTGTGCTTTAATTTAAAACAATCTTTTCTTAGGCAATGAAAAAGGTGGAATTCTGGACCTTGGAAGAAACCAACACAGAATGCTTTGCTAGAGTCCTCCTCCATGATTTTAGGCTTCAAGTACTCCGCATCTCTCCTGCGCCACGGTCCAATACCGGCCATGGCACACCCACAGAGTGGGCTTGGCCTCCTCTGCTGCATTTTTTATATTTTTATATATATGTACAGACACACACAGGCCCACCCATCTCAGCCCTTCAATCACCTCGGCGGGCTGCTCTCCCCACAATGCACCTACAGTTTCAGCACCAAAAGGGAGGGTGGGAGATGGGAGAGGGGACGAGGAGGTAGGTTCGAGAATTAAACGCTAGTGGCTTTTAAGCTCCCTAATTAAATGCAGAGGGCACTGCATCTGCATAACTGAATTGAAAGACTTTGGGTCATATGCTTTATTAAAGCCTAAATGAGATCAGTGACGAGCGGCGTGTTTTTGACAGAGCAGGTTCCTCAGGGTGATCATCAGCTGTGGCCACTGGGAGCAGAACTGCAGACGTGCCCTTTGTTCCCAGAAAACACTTACAGCCTTTCTCCTCCTGCTGCTGAATGCCCTTGAAGACGATCGGCTGCTTGGCATTAAATGTCACTGCTTGCAATTCAGATCATTGTAACTACAACAGAACTCATTACCCCATTTGAGGCGGTGTCCCAACGTTGGGAGACCCTCTTACTTCACCAAAACTACACCCCCGTGCATTGTTACCCTCTCACAGCTCTGCCAGATAACCAGTAGTACCGGTTTACTGAATATATTTATTGTTTCTGTCTCCGCTATGGTGGAGCTGACAGCCCTGCTGAGCGTCCCGGGGGACCGTGAAGCCTCCAAGCCGTCCCTGCCAGAAGGCATCCAGAGCTCGCTGTCTGGTGCTGCGTTGTTCCACCAGCCCCAGCACTGGAGCAGCACCTCAGTGACCCTTCATCGCAAGCTCCAGCCGAGCCTGGCAGCGGCACACGCTCCGCTCCTCTGTGCGTCGCGGCCCCGAGCGCGGGAGCCACCCCGGGGAAGCAGAGCGCAGGCTCCTGAGCCACGGGGCAGTGACAGAAGGAAGCGAGGTTGCTGCTTCTGCCCGGAGCTACGATAGGTTGAAACTGAGCATCGTGGCATCTGGTTGACTTCAGTAGCGATGTTCATTAAGATGAATCATCACCTGTAAGTCAAATTAGGTCTCTAAATTGCTTTTCACAGACAGTTTTGGGGAGTCATTACTCGACTGAGCCACAGCTCTCATCCCCCCTGGCTCCCAGTGCGTGGCTAGGAGGGGCAGGGAGGGCTCCTCCCGACGGCGCAGGCAGCAGGAGTCTGCTGGGGCTGTGCAGCTGCCCCAGTCCAGCTTGTAGATGTGGTGCTGATGCTCCACTCTGAGACCTCCAGTCGCAATCAACCCCCGCAGGAGCAAAGCCAGAACTGCCTATTTTCCCAGAGTGCTCCCTGCCCCAGCGGTGCTCAGGGACCAATTCAGCCTTTCCATAGAATCACAGAATGGTTTAGGTTGGAAAGGACCTTGAAGATCACCGAGTTCCAACCCCCCTGCCATAGGCAGGGACACCTCCCACCAGACCAGGCTGCCCAAGGCCACGTCCAGCCTGGCCTTGAACACCTCCAGGGATGGGGCCTCAACAACCTCTCTGGGCAACCTGTTCCAGTGCCTCACCACCCTCACAGTGAAAAACTTCTTCCTAATGTTCAATCTAAACCTGCCCTCTTCCAGTTTGAAGCCATTCCCCCTCGTCCTATCACTCCATGCCCCAGTAAAAAGTCCTTCCCCAGCTCTCCTGGAGCCCCTTTAGGGACTGGAAGGCCGCAATAAGATCTCCCCACTCTAAGTTATTTCAAAGTAACCAAAAGAGTTTAAGCAGAGGGAGGGGTCTGCGCGGTGACGGGGCCATCCACACCTCCTATAGACGCTACGCTGGATAGTACAGGAGAACAGCCTGAGCAAGGGGACGATCAGCACCCAGCAGGCAGTATGATCTCTTCTGAGAGGGAGAAGCAGTCTGGTAGAGAGATGTCATTAAAACAATCCCTCCACACTGATGAGACGCTTTTGAAGAGCAGTTTGGCAGGACACGCAGCGTAGAGATCAATGCAGCCTGAGCGGGCTTCCCATCACCAAAATCGCTGCCCACGAGTGCTCACGCACAGGCAGACCACACGGGAGGGTCACTGGCCTTCACCCCATCGCTCCTCGTGCTGCGGGTTCCTGCCCGGCCGCTGGGCACGGCGCAGCACAGAGGAGAGTTTCTCCGTGCAAACAGCGGCAAGGCGGTGGGACACAACAAAAAGGGATATCTTCCTTCAGCCAATTTTTAAAATTGTTAAATGAATAAGTGTTCTGCCTCTGGCCACGGGAGGCTTAATATGCCTTTGAAGTTCTCACTAAGGCTTCACAGAGGGCATTAAGGTCTCTGAACACAGTGTGGTGTGGGAAGAATCCATCCAGCCCGGGCAGGGCTGCTCCAGTCTGATCCACGACAAGATTCTGGCGGTTCAGAGATGTGTCCTGTTCCTTCCTCTGGACTCAACCAGTCAGGAGAAAAGGCCCTTCTGAAAATCCCTGGCATAGCACGCTGGGATCCAAAATTGGGTTTTTCCTATCCAAGTTGGCACATACAGGAGAGAAGCAAGAAGCAGCCTAAGGCATAAGCAATCCGTCAGGAGAACATGTCAAGGATCTTGTGATTCGCTGAGAATATCAATAATCAATAGCAGTTTAATTCATCACTCCGACTTTTAAATCCCAGCACACATTGCTTTATATTTTAGGCAGAAAAATAAATTTTGGACATTGGTTTTAGCCACTTAATTCAGAGAATTTAGTACAGGTTCTAAAGAGACCCAAAATGCAAAGTCATTCATCCAGAAGCATGTGCTTCATTTCGTCTTGTGTTGACCCGCTGCAAGGATCACTGAGCTTAACGAGGGATCGGTCCACAAGGTTTCCTCCTTTCAGGCTAAATTCCTCCGAAGTCAGTGGGAGTCAGCACACGTACACGCAGGTACTTTCATAATAAAAAAGTAGTTGTCAATCCCAGTGACATCACAAACTGGGAAACTTTTTAAAAAACTTTAAAAAGGATAGGTATATGGAACTCTGCGTACCTTTTATATACACACAGGCATATAAATGGATGGGTAAAGAGAAAAAAAATAGTGTTGTGTTGAAGGTCCAAAGGTTCAGAAAACATCTCCTTAAAACGCTGTTTGCTCACAGCACCAAAGAACAGCAAGCAACCAAATGAGACTGTTCACAGTTTAGCTGTAATCCAGAATCAATGCAGCCACGTTCTTAGCCTGAGCAGGGATGTACATAGATCTCGCTCCACTCACCACCCAACGGCGGTCATTAAGAAGGCGGTTTGCCTCTTATCTGCCTCTTACTTACAGGCCTGTTGAAGTATTTCAGTTTGACTATAATTAGTAAAGTAGACACACACTATCTATTCGAGTTCATCCAGCAAGGCACAGCAACGGAGAATATGTCCCTTCCTTAGGTCCTTTAAAGCCTAGAGTTGGTCCGAGAAAACTCCGGAAGATCCCGGTAGCTTTCTGTTTTGGCTAGTAAGCTCTGTGTCCAGGGCACTACCTGAACCAGTAGCCCTGGAAGATAAACTGGCAGATTTTTTTGCAACAGTGATCTCTCATAGCAGATACACAAGTTTAGAGGCAGCTGGCTTTAACACCAATAATCAAAAAAAGTTATTTTTCTGAAGTTGAAGCACTAATTTGTGTTGTAACATCAACGTGCTCCTAACACCTGTGGATTACATATTTCCAGAAAAGGTTCAAGAACACTACACCTGAAGATCTGTTTTGATGTCTTGGCTGTCCCATGTCACAGCAGCAGCACAGCGCTGGGTGCGTTCTCAGCCTCAGCCCTTCATGCCGTGTACAGGTCTCCCTTTTGACTTACCGACTTGGTCTGCACGAGCGCAGCACATCCGCCACGCGACTGCCTGAAACTACATGAACCGCCCCGGTTTGCATGGCCACCCTAACCACGACACCAAGCACCATCACGCACCGGAGAGCTCTGCTTAAATGATTCAATGATGGTTATGACAACTCTATAAAGCTCGGGGCACCTACAGATGGGTCTTAGGGTACAGACGTACACTAGAGCCTCATGCAGGCGAGTCATTTCTTTGATAACCTTCCAGCTTAAAAGAAAACAGAATCAAGAGAAAAGCATCAACTGCTTCTGAAGATTCAGTGGATGTTAACCTGGCTGCAGGATTAGATCCGGGTTCAGTTCAGTCGCAAGTTTAATAAAAAATAACAAGGAACCGATTCATGCACATCCCTGAGAAATTCCCCTTTACTCCTCCCAAGCCGGATTGTGAAAGCCGTGGCTGTTCAAGTCATCATCTTGTGAGACTCACTGAAATTCAAGTGGGAAGCTACCTCCACAGTGAGAAACACTGGAGGCAGAAGAAAAAAGAAAAAAAAAAAGAAAACGCTTCATTTTTAATATGCCAAGATACCATGAGAAGCAGAATCATCTGTGGCTTAAATGAGGAAAGAGCACAAACAGGACAAAGCCGTTGGAGTTGCCTAAACACGCCTTAAGAAGCATCATTCAACAAAGTTTAAGCTGGCCCTGAGGCAAGGGAGAGAAACTTTGGCCTTCAACTTTAGCCCACGAAATCGCCTTCTAAGATTTGAACGGGGTTGGGAATAAAATATCTCTTGCAACTACTTGCTTGTACCAAAGCAACGGGTATTACAGCCAGATCGCCTCAAGTACACACGGGTGACGGCAGAGGGAGAAAAGACCAGATTCTCAGAAGATTTAAATCAGAGCAATTCCAGTGCAGTCAAAGTAATGCCTGTTTATCCCTGAGAGATGCTTGGTCATATCGGTCCAGTTTACCCCCAACCCAGACCTCCTGTAACTAAATCGCTGTGTTATCAAAATAAATAAATAACACTTCTTTATTTGCCGCAGGTGGGTCTTTGCTCGTGCACATTTCGACCTTCCCAGCAAACAAAGGACAGAGTAGACAATAAGAGCCTCCAGGACTTTCAACACTACTTTACTTGTGAGGAGATATGGATTCCTTCTGCAGCTTTGACTGCACACGGGATGACAGAAAATACATTTCTGGGATGAAATTTCCTATCCCAACGCACCCGTTTTAAACATGGAGAGCACAGTTAGCGCTTCAAAGCTATTCATGTGGCTTCCTTAACATCCCCTGCCTCCAGCAGAGAAGGCAGATTCCTGCAGCCCGCCTACAGAAATAAAACGGTCAGAGAAAGCAGAACAGTGATGAGGAGGTTATCCTGGACAGCAAGGCAGAGGCAACGGGAGAATTAAAAAAACCAGAAATAGCGAAAGTTGGCATCTCTGTCAATACTATTAATTACTTCTCATTTCCATAAGTCTTTCCCCCAAATCCATTATGTTATCAGCCACAGAAAGTGAAATGGATTCTCAGCAAAGCCACCAGTATTTCTATGTACAGAACTAATGAAATTACTGATCAACGTGACCGCACACCTTCTGCCCACCCGAGCCCCATCCCTGCTACACGCTCTGGTCCTGCTCACCCAGAGCACAAAGTGACAGAGTCACAAAATGAACCTGAGCGCGCGGGACTACGCGGAACAGTGCTGCTGACCTCCACTGCTCTCACGGCTAGTCTGTTCTATCAGCCTACTCAGTTGCTGCTTTTAAGAGAAAAAGTAAAGGAAAAGAAGATTGCCTGCATCCGAGTCAAGAAGGTTTTGCCTGTGGTTTCAGCAGAAATGCAAATTCACCTATTAAGCTTTAGAGACCAGTATGCTTCTTGTGGACCATCCCATTTTCATGGGAACAGAATGAAAGGGCTTGAAACGTCCTTAGCCGAGGCTCTAGAGAAGGATCCCCAGGGACTCTCAAGCCTTCCTGGTTCATCAGTGCACACACACAAGAGGGCTACAGCAAACCAGAAGGCACGGCAAGAACAGCAGCTCTCACTCTAGTGGGCTGGGGCCACCGTATGACTCCACACCACCTTTTCTGCTCCTCCTCCCTGCCCCGATGCGTACTGTTGCGTTCATACACGAATGTGCAACGCTGTGACAACAACAGGAGTCAGCATTTACTATGGCAGGATGACAATGACATTTTACAACATATTATATACAATGCAGAAAGAGATTAAGTTATTTCATACAATGTATTATGTTAGAAAAGCGACAGAAATCCCATCAACTTGATTCTTTGATGTGTTGTGCACATCAAAACCCCAGCAGATTGAAAATAAAGAAAGAACTGGAATTAGAATACAAAACAGGCATGCTAATTCTTTCAAGTAGAAAAAGATGATGAATTAAGTTTGCCTTTAATGGTACGGTCATGGTTCAAACACCAAACAAAAAAAATCCCAACTCTGCCTGTGTATAACGTTGTATGATAATTCTTTGGTTCCACTAGGCAATTCTTAATTTTTTATTATTTATTTTTTAAGTAGCAGTGAACTCCCTGTCCACAGTGTGGACACCATTCACAAGAATTCAGAGATTCCCTAACAGACGTACAGAAGAATGGAAATTAAGTACTTCATGCTGCTTCTGCAATTTAAGATCCTCACGCCAACACCTCGTGCAGCACACAGTTCACGTTAACGTTACCAACTCTCCCATCACTCCAGCAGCCTTATTTGAACTTCTTTCCTTACCAATTGACAGCTGAGGATATTACATATCATTGCTCAGATTGCATTAGCCAGTTCTGGCCCAGGAGTCATGACTTACAAAACGGTCAGGGTGCTGGAATATATTCTTGGTATCTTCTCAAAAGGAAGGGCTGGAATAAAAGGAGCACTCAGCACAGCAGACATCACTCCACAGAGAGGGTAAATACAGATTCTTAAACACACCAACAGTGTTTTCACTGTAAAAGCCCAAGGCATATTACAGTAACTTCAACACAGCACTGCAGAGATGGGGTCATAAGACATCTATCACACAGAGCACAGAAGGTACTGGAAAGCAGATACTGCTTCGTACCTGTCTCCGGACTCGCAGGGAAAGGAGAGGCAAGCACAAAAGTTGCATGATATTCCAAAGCCGATTCCTTGGTTCGTTCTGTCGGTTAAGAGCGCAGGGTTTCCCCAGGCCAGGCGGTTCCTCCACCCGGGGCTGGCGCACCCCCACGCTGCCCAGCCACAGCCACCTCCACACGTCCCGCCGCGCTTCGGACCGTCTCCTCTGCGCAGCCGTTGCACGGCAGGACGCCCGCTCCGCTGTCGGGCGCGGGTCCCAGGGGATGCGCATCCCACCCGAGGCACGCGCCAGACAGGAGGAGCAGCAGCGCGACACGCAGCACTTGGTACATGACAAAACCCGTTGCCTCAAGCCGCTCGTGGTGAGGGCCGTGGCTCTGGCCGCGGCGGAGGCAGGAGCACACGCTGCCAACGTCCATTTGCATCGCCCTCCTGTGTTTTAAGAGCCCTTTTCAGTGCAAATTTCACTTCAAAGTTCAGTGCAAATTAGAGCTTTTTGATGTGACTGAGTTCTGTCCTTTTCTCTCACATCCTTCATAGTGAAAGCCCTACATCAAATTATAAAGGCACTTCAAATTACGACCCCGCTAGACGCCATTTCTCACCTCGTGAGATCAGCCGCATCCTCTGCTCACGCTTGTTTTATATTTACCTCCCGCGTGTTGACACTTCATCACGATTCCAGGTAGCAGTGCATTTAAAAGACAACATTATACATCAGACTTTTATCAAGCATGGCCAATTATGCAAATTCCTCCTAAATTTCTTTTTAAAGAAAAGGAAGATTGATTGCGGAGATCTACCATTCACACAGACAGTGATTTAGGAGGGTATTTCAATTGCTAATGCGCCTAACAAAAAAGTGGGATTTGTTTGTAAACTTCAGGCCTACAAAATTGAATGTCAACACCAGAGAATTATCATGTCTTATCCAAAATGCTAAATTTAATCGAAATACACTTTGTAGTAAATCAACAGTCAGCATTAGTCTTAATGAAAGTTGATTACTATGCTGCCTGTATGTAAAAAGTAAGTACCAGTCACACGAGTACTCAAGCAAAAACAATGCATCATTTCTCGCTACTCTTTGGCACGAGAAGTGTGACAATGGCATCACATTTGATTGACTTGGTAGATGTTGGCGATTAGGGCACAGGTACCAAACTCATCTGGATGAGGGCCAGATTCCATATTTAATTATGGCCTGTGGGCTTGAGCATCAATTCAGGACACCATACTCCCTCCAGCTCCCATTCTGCTCGAGAAGAGACCACAGCCTTCGCAAGAAATGATTAACTATTTGTTCAGCAACACTTCATGATGTTCACCTAAAAAATTTTCAACACTGCTTCTAAACTTCCTCCTTTGCCCCATCCTTCCCTCTTATTTTTTCCATTCTCTTCCATCTTTGCATCTCTCCTTTGTCTCCCCTTTCCCCTTCCCTGTTCTAATCTTTTGACAACATTTCAGCATTAGAAATCTGTGAGTTGAGGTTGACTCTTGCAGTTTTGTTCTTAAGTGTGTGCTGCGCTGCTGTGAGCCAATTTCCCACCCTTTGTATATCCTCAGACCACCTCAACTTGGAAATAAACCAAATCCACACTGTGCTTTGCACAGTGCCTTTCCGTTTGTATTTGCTAATCTCTTTCAGGTGTTAACACCACAAAGAAGCTCAGTTTGACGTGTCATAACATGGGAGCAATAATATATCTTATTTCCTTGATTTCCACAGCAGTCAAATCCTATTTGAATACAAACGTACCTTTCCTGGCATATTCTTATTTCTTCCTATGTTTTCAGTCTCATATCAGAAAAGAATGCTCTCTAAATTGTGAGGAATCACAAATATTTCAGACAAAACTCGAGATGCTTTGCTTCTCAAATACCTTTACAGCGACCCACAGGAACTGTTATTTCATTGCTGAGCATCCCCCTTCTCTGTACAACGTGGTTAATGAGAGATGTCTGCTATGATGGACTATGAAAAATTTCAAACCATTCAGTAAAATTTAGGTTGTGCTAGCCCTGATGTGCAGTTTGCGACCCCCCAGAGGTTTATCCTGCACTTGTGTCAGACCACAGCAACTAAGTAAATCCCAACCTATGTAGTTCTTGCCTGAAGCGGATGGGAAGAAAGATCCCTTTTGCCAGATAACCGGTTTACACATAAGAAATCTTTTCACACTCATATCTCCAAAGTCATCTAAAGTCTTCTGTTACGTCCATGGCTGGAATATCTAGATCCTAATCTACTGGAAGAAAAAAGGCTAGGCAAGCTCTTGTGATTCTTGCACAGCTCTACCATCCATCTGAAAGCAAAGTATTAAACTCCAGCAATAATTAATAGCTTGCAGATTACTTCAGGGATAGAGATTGCCGAGTTCGGAAAATGTTGGGAGGGATCATAAGAATGTTTCTGGCTTGAACTAAGAAGTCTTGACATACTGTAATAACAGTTAGACTCAGTTTCTTAAATAATTAGATCATAACACAAACAAGTAGCAGCACTTCAAGGCACAATATTTGTGTTTGTTCTACCATAATAATATACATTTGCCCCTGAAACCAAATGCCAGAAAACTACTGCACCGTAATTGGTTTAATAGAGATATTCTGGTAAGTAAGAACATTGTAAGTTTGAATAGAACAGAAAAAAAAAAAAAATAGCAAAACGTACAGTTCAATAGCTGTATCATTTATGTCACCATAAAAAAATGCATAGAACACTCTCCTTTGCCTTCATATTGGGTTCATCTGCCAAAAATATGAAGCTATAAAGATGGTCTGTGTTAATCATGTGCTGGACTAATTTATTAAGATACCAGCATCACTTATTAAAACAAACAGTTCTATTATCTTTGAAAGTTACCCTTTATAAAGCAGAGAAACCCAGTTCTACAACCAAGAAGTCAAAAAGTTACGACTGTTGGGATCCGAGGGGACCTGTGTTTCCGCCCTGCCTCCACGGGTGGCAGATGCGTCTCGCCTGGCGACTCCTCCCTGAGGCCCGGTCGCTGGGACTTACTTGCAAACAAGTTTGGGTTCAAGCCATTGTCTTCTAAGAGTTACATGCTCCTCTCCATGCTTGTCTCTCCTGCCCCACTCTGCTGGGCCAACGTTTGATCCTTCTGCCGCTCCTGGACCACGTCCCACGGGTGCCCCAAAACCCCCATGTCTGTTTAACCCCTGCTGCTCTTCCTGCCGCGCACCGCACAAAGAATCTGCTCACACTCAGAATAGTTTGTTCTCCCAGTAGGAACAAGACATAACAGAAAGACGATATTAAAACAGACAGTGTTAACATATGTCTCTCTTACTTGGAGATTACTGTCTCCTGGGGACAACCACGGCAGCCTTGATTTTCTGAGAGACCGAGGAACTGTCTGCACATCTCTGGTGGAGAGCTTCCACCAGGACTCCCTCCTCTTGGGCAAGAAAGTCCTCTTAACTAGCTCCCCCAGGAGAGGGACCCACTCCTGTCGTAGCCATGGCTGCTCAGGTGTTTCTCCTCCTCAACCAAGGAAGCAGCACCAATTCACCAGCAGGGCAGCCTGGAAACGCGAGGCCTCCTTGTTCCACAAGCAGCATTTGCCATCTGGGGCACACCTTTCTCCTCCCTTCATACAGTAAACACCCACTACCACGGCCAACGCAGTACTTCTCGATGACCACCTACCAGCACCACAACTGTCCCAGAACCATTCCTGTGCCTTATGCCCATACAGAAAAGGGCCGATCTCCAAACTTTAAAATGAGGTTACAGAACAGAAAAGCATGGCGGCTTTTTGTCCCAGATGATGTACTTCAAACGAGGTCATCAAGCGCAGGAAAGCCAAAAAAAACTCAGTCATTTTAACCAAATAAAACTTTGCTCCAGCTGCCGGTTTTGTCAAAACCGCGAAGGAAGCTACCAAATGACCGGGCGGTGATGCGATAGCACGGGCGCCCCACAGCTATACCAGAGCACTGTGGTTCGAGAATGGCAATGTCCCCATCTCACTGCTCCTTCTCCCCAAAACTTGAGTATCCTGTGATACCCGACTTCTCCTTTCAGCCTACGTATCACCTCCCTGAATTATGTGCGTGTATTCTAGCACATATGGGAAAAACTTAA
The DNA here is from genome assembly GCA_008711295.1 of Anarhynchus alexandrinus. NCBI lineage: Eukaryota > Metazoa > Chordata > Aves > Charadriiformes > Charadriidae > Anarhynchus > Anarhynchus alexandrinus. The sequence continues at coordinate 1,112,642 of VUYV01000165.1, read as the reverse complement.
TTTGCCTTCTCTTTGCCCTTAAGGTACTTACAGGTCAATTTTAATGATGGACATGAGAACGAAGACTTTGCCGGAGGGTTTGAGTTCCCAACTCCATTTGACTTCCAGACAGTCTCTAACCCCTTTGAAATTCACAGCAGTTACCCTTTCAAATAGTGTTTCTAATATTCTTTAAACAAAAGTGATCATATAAAAATCCTCAAAACCAAGCCTGTGTCAAGCAATTTATGCCATTCTCCAAAAACCAGAAACCCAGTGAAAATATGAATAATTGAATGGGACTCTGTTTCCTAAAGTCTTGTGGAATATTTCCTTTGTCTGAGGCTCCCTGGGGCCCGTGCTGCTGAAAACACTGTCAGTTAAAGCGCTTCCATTTCCATGAGCTGTCTCAGAAGCAACTGCATATTTATTGCTGTTGTCATATACCCTATTCTGAAAGCATCAATTGCTGAGAATTCGCCTCCTCGGTGCCACTCGGTTTGGGATATCTGAAGGACCATGAGGTTATCCATCACAACAGCAACCAGAGGAGGAGCCTATGGCACTACAACAAGGCGGGGGGGGACACCAATATAAGCATTCTTTTAGAAGGATTTCCTTCTGAGGACCACGTAAGAACCAGCCTGAGCAACGCTGCGTTCTGCAGGAGCCGCCAGCCGCTGCGCTGCTGCCCCGCGGGGAGGGCAGGGGAGGCTCGGGGCAGCCCCGGCTCCAGCGCCGTGCAGAGCCCCACGGCACACTGCAGCACCGCGCTGCGCCACCAGGACTTTAGAAACCACATCCAACCCTTCCACCAAAATAAGCTTTAAGAATGGGAATTACTGCTTTGGGGTCCCTACGGTGCCGTGACCCTGCGGTACCGCCCCACAACACCGCTTTGCCTTCCTGCCAGGCAGTGTCCAGCCATGTGCCCTGTCTGATGCAGCCCCACAACCTGCAGCCGTACGTCCCATCTGACACAGCCCCTCAACCACAGCCGTGTGCCCCGTCTGACGCAGCCCCACAGCCCCCTGGTTGTGCCACAGCCAATGCCAACAACTCAGCACTGCCCGAATCTTCCCGGGGAAACTGTGCCGACGGAAGAAAGGGGCGCGTGACCCCAGTGCTCCCCCACCAGCCAGACCCTCTCTCTCACATAGACATTACAGAATCACGGAATCATGGACTTTTCAGAGTTGGAAGGGCCCTCTAGAGCTCACCCAGTCCCACTCCCCTGCCAAAGCAGGACTGCCCAGAGCACAGCACTCAGCACTGCATCCAGGCGGGGCTTGGAAACCTCCAGAGAAGGGGACTCCCCCACCCCCCTGGGCAGCCTGAAATTAAAGAGGGGAGATTTAGGTTAGATATTAGGAAGAAATCCTCTCCTGTGAGGGTGGTGAGCCCCTGGCGCAGGTTGCCCCGAGAAGCTGTGGCTGCCCCATCCCTGGAGGTGTTCAAGGCCAGGTTGGACGGGGCTTGGAGCAACCTGGGCTGGTGGGAGGTGTCCCTGCCCAGGGCAGGGGGGTGGAACTGGGTGATCTTCAAGGTCCCTTCCAACCCAAACCATTCAATGATTCTATGAAAAGCCTGCCACTTGCAGACCCCCTTCTCCCCGATTTGGACCGTGAGAAGCCCCCAGGTACGTACTACAAGCTGCATTTGCAGACTATCGTGGTTTGCAAGGCAGTAAGAGATCTTACTATTTGACAAATTAATTGAGTGTTGCCCTTTCGGTGGCCTTCTCCCCCTCTCACACACCCCGAGAACTTGGTCCCGGGTGCCCCTGCGCCCCGGCAGAGGGACGGCAGCAGCCTGAGCGGTGGCCCTGGGTGCCCCTCACCTCCCTTCACCCTGGGAGAAATCCGCAAAGAACGGGAATAAAGAAGTTCCCCCTTCTGCACATCGAGTTTAATTACTTTTACTGTGCTGATCCCCGCCTGGCCCTCAGATAAAAGTATCATCTATATACAGTAAGTTGGCAAAATACCGCAGGGAATTAGCCTGGATTTGAATGAAGAGCACTGCACCAGGAGTTTCATTTCTCTGATCAGGGAGCGGGATCTCTGGTGACACAGGTGAGCCAATCAAAATCGCCCAAATTGTACAAAAAGCATTCAACTTCGCAGTGAGCCCCTGATGAAGAATTATTCAGAGAAGTTACAAGAACAAGTTCAAATGCATTCTAGGCTATTGCCATCTGTTTGCAACAAATTTATGAACAAAAAGGAAGTTTCATGAATAAATTATTCACTACAAGTTATCTCCCCATTGCTTTTCATTAGTTTTGATAAAACACACACTTTCATCTATTTCACTTGCAAATCCTTTGGACAGATCAACCTTTTCATTCCATATATTTTAACTAACGGGTAACAAACCCTGAGCAACCAAGCAGCCCTCACGCTAAGAAGCCCGTAGCTATCGCCGCCCGTATATCACAATCCAGGTGTCATTCCTTTGCTGAGCACAACCAGTTCCACCTCCAGAATGCCATTGCTGGTAACAGACATTAAACGGGCTGGGTTTCTCCACTAACTTATATCTTTGAAATAAATCTTGCTGACTCTGACGCTTACAGGAGCCCTATCTGGGTGTGCTGCGAGCCACTCCTCATATCTACATCCCAAAACACCCTTGCAGTTTTGTGGCAAAGAAGCCTTCCTGAACAATACCGAATACAGTCGATGAGACGATCGCATTGAGAAGCCCGCCTCTAGCCGCGGGAAGGCAGCCCGTGCTTGCTCTCACTCTAAACCCAGCAGATTTAGGCAGACCCCATCGCTGTGACCTGCGCGTGTCAGACCAGGAGGCATCACAGTTTGGTTGTTACACAGAAATATATGGCAAGTTAATCAAGCCTAAACCAATATTCATTTATCTATGGGCATAAGCGTGTGACAATCGAGGTCTCAACAAAAGGTGCCGGGCTTCCCTCGGGGTGGCAGAGACGACGGGCTGAGGGTGAGCGCTGCCCCTCTGCCCTGGCGGCGCCGGCCCCTGCTCAGCCCGCAGACACCAACGCTCCGCCAGGCAGAGCCCAGAGCCGGGCCAAGGCAGGGCCCCAGGGAGCAGCACCGGCTCGCACATCGCCGTGCTACTGCCACCAAAGACCTCTGAAAATTATTTATCATCTTGCAAGGTCTTGGGCCTTATTACAAAACCTAATCATGCCAAACCTAAGTTTTACAAACACGGGAAACACATGAGTCTCTTATCGTTTACATACAAGCCAAGAGTCCGTGTACCCATCCGCTATACTCGCCTGCAGAAACTCCTCGCAAATGAATGAAGTCATTCCTTTAGGTCACACCTTAAGTCACACCTATGCTTTCTGACTTTTTCAGCTATAGCATATCCCATCTAGAACCAACGCTTCAAGTCCATCAGGCTACAATAAGCAACCGTCCTTCTCCAGCTGCAATACGCGTTAGATGAAATTATGCAATATACATCAATTATTTTGAACAACAGAAACAAAGTTACTGCAGAGAGAGCACTGCCGAAGTACCATTCTGCTCCGCGATCATTCACCAGGACAGCAATCCAACACGCCGTGATTGTTCACCACCATCCACAAACGCAGCCTGGAAACCCCATCTGCTCCTACAGCAATACCTCCGGTGGTTTCGGATGTAACGTCACCGTTGTACTTCGTACTTAGAATTTCAGAGGTGTGTAACAAATTATTTCTCTCTCCTCATGGACAGTAAACATTAGGAGTGAAGAACCTTTGGCGTAACTCATACATCTGCTCTATTTCACAGTGTTTATCAGTGTTTCATCTGTTCCCCCATATGGGCTGCCTCATTTTTGTAAGGACTTACTCAATATTAGAGATTCATGCGCTGGAACATTCCATACACTCTTGCTTATGATGATTATAATTAGATGTGTGCACCAAATTGATGTTCACGAAACCCTGAACAAATAACCTGCACAGCCCTTCAAGAGCTTCAGGTTTTAATATACCCTAATTAATGTTCGGAGCGCTAAAACACTAATACCAAGGAGTAATTGGGTGACATATAAAAACCCTATTAAACTAAAATACGTTAGCATAAACCTGTGTTAGCGGGGAATAGCCAGTTGTCACCTACAACATTTTATTCATTGTTCCTCTTCCCCTTCCCTCTGGTTTTGTCTCTGCTCTGGAACTTCAGGGAACAAACCAGATTCCCTGTTTGGGGAAATGCTGCCCTATTGCCGGTGTCTCTGAGTGAATTTATTTTGCCGACACAACAGCTTAGTACTTTCACGATGCAGACAATCTTCCAGTACCACAGTTTGGCCTTTCTCACCCAACTGGTGGGTCGGAAGCGTCTTTGCCTCAGAGTACCCATGTATCCCTGCCGGAGTAAGACGGCGGCACTGGAACGCGTTCCTGCTGTGTCCCAATCCCGTTCCCACCCTGGCGATGCTCCCTCTTGCTCAGCGGGAACAGACAAACATGTCAAACAACCACGTGAGCCAAATCACAGAGAAACTCTCAGAGTGGTCACAGGAATCACACAGCACTGAAAATATTTGCCCGGGAACCTTCAGCCGTGTGGTCTCAACGCCCGAGAGCAGAGGGCTCTCGCGACATGCGCCCGCCGCTCCGCACGCGCCCCCAAAGTGCCACCACCTCCCGGCACCTCACTTAACTCTTACCTGCGCCCGTCACCAGGCCCACGGGAGTATTTCCATGACACCTTCTAGAGAAACTTAATCTCAGAAGGCAGAAGGGCGAGCAGGGCGAGCGCTGTGGTTAGACAGATCACGGGCAGCAACGACCGCGGTGGTGATTCCCCCTTTCAGTGCTCAGTCACGCTTTTGTTAAAGCCCACACAAGTAAAACTAATCCCTTTAATAGGAGCACTTTAATGATACTTTAATAAAACTCCTCCTTTAGGAGGGGTCAATCCCCCAGTCTGCCGCCGCTGGATCTCAGGAGCAGGTAACGGCCAGGACACACTGCTCCGAGCTCTCCAGCAGTCTCAGACGGACAGACAGACACGCCGCCCCTTCCTGGCACTGCTCAGCAGCCCGGCGCCTCCATCCGCAGGGTGGACTCCCTCCGTGGCCACCCCGGAGAGGGAGAAGGGACCTCCCGCAAGTGCCCTGCTGGCGCTGCCACCCGCACGGCCTGCCACAAGCCTCGGCGGGGCCAGAACGTCGTATCTGGAAACGGAGGACTCATCTTTTAAAGGTGAAAACTTACACGTGCTTTTGATTCTCTTCTGCCTCTTCCTCCAAATGACTGCCTTTGGCCCACCAAGTTCTGCAAACAGTTAAAGCCCATTCTTAATTGTACAGCACACAGAGAAGCAATTCCTTCCAGAAAGGAAATTCAGTAGAAACATTTACAGCTTTGCAAATGTTTAGTTGCGCCAGTTGTCATTGGAGCAGAGCTTGAAAACATGTAAAACAAATCAATATTATTATCATCTTGACTTATTAAAAAAGAAATGACAGCCCCCGGGCTCAGCACAGGATCGAGAGGCTGCTTACTCTCCAGCTGGCTGTACGTACTAGGGATGCATCTCCTCAGAAACGGAGAAAAACCTGGAATTTTTTACCTGGGTAGTATTTTTTTTATTTTTAAACTTACAGACAAAAATAAATTCAACTCACCATGATAAACTGTAATTGTATGTTTTGAAAATATCTTACAGTCAAAAAAGCCATTCTGGGCATGTAACTTCTGTAAAAAAAAAACTTTTCACAAAATTCTGCACCATATTAAATAAAATTAATTCAACCCTTTTCACCAAAACCATTCCATTAATTGAGCTGTGAGCAGCGTAACTGAAAGCATTTGTCATTAGGCATCAGAAAGTTGTTTCAGGAGTGCATGCTGAAGCAGGTCTCAAGTAACTGAACCCCTGAGAGAGGCAGGAGCGATCCTGCTTTCTGGCTTTGGTTCGGTATATCAAAAGCAACACTCCAAAACCAGATGAGATGAAGAGGCTTCCCAGACCGCTTCAGCTGCCACAGCGGGCATGTTATACGTCACCAAAATTCACCACTTTGCACAAATTGGCATTGTGACCAGAGGGAATAGTAAAGTCCTATATAAGTCCATTCAACTACTCTCTGACTAGGGCTGTTTCTGGAAGTCCTCTCCCAGGGTACATCCCCCACCTCCCGGAGTTCTACATGTTCTCCAAACCCTCGGCGTGATCACATCGTTGACCCTTCAGCTCTTTCTCAGCCAAACCAGCAAACAGGCGGCCACAAAATCCTATCGCAGAACTGAGAAAAGACTAAAAGACAACAATTCTGAAGCACTATTATACGCCGTGTGCCTACATGTTTATCATTCGCAAATGCAGTATAGCCGTTACAGTCAGCATTTCGTATGGCTGCGTGCATTGGAGGAACAGAGATTACAGCCACGGTTGCTAAACACTACCTCACAACAATGACAATGAATTATAGTCATGGGATTTGTATGTTTTCAGGTATAAAATGGAGGCCTACAGCACGAGGAGCTTACATCTGTAGCAAAGAAAAAGAATATTCAACAACAGAATGATCCACTACAGTGTCATAACATGGAATAGTCACCTTTTTTTAAAAAAAACCAAACAACCAACAGCCAGCATGTTAGTTGAAAGGAAATGTAACCAGTTTAACAGACCAATAAACTTTTCTTTAAAGACATCTACTGAAAACTAGAGCAGCTTTGCCCAAGTGCAGTTTAAAGGATAAAACAAAAGAAGAAAAAACAGAAGAGATTCATTTTCAAAGATTCATCCATGATGTCTACTGCTGATTTTCATAAGCAGCTTGCTAACCGGCCAGTTCTTCTGATCTCCTATACTTTCTATTCTCGCAGCAGGATCATGACAGGTACACAATCAGTATTTTGTACCCAGGAGAAGACACCGGCGCTCACACCCAAGTCCTGCCGCCGCCGTCGGCAGGGACCTGCTGCTCCTCCCTGACGGCAGCTGCCGCGCAGCCGCAGACCCCACAGTCAGACACCGGAGACGACCATGCCCAGCTCGGTGCGATGGGCTTCTCCTCTCAACCACACAGTACCACTCAAGCCAAGTGACCAGCAAGGAGAGAGCGTCCTGTCTGCGGCAGAGCGGACAGCTAATTATTGGATGGGAGATTGATAGTACCTGTTAAACATCCTGAGAAATCATCATTTTAATTAAAGCCAGTAGAAACATAAACCCCTTTGAATTCCAAGGGAAGAAGAGTTGTTTGGGTTCTGGGGTTTGTTGGTTTTTTCCTGTCNTGCTTAACGCAGGCAGAAGCCCACCCCCTTGTGTATTAGCTGGCGCCTGGTCCGGGCGATGAGCACACTGGCGGGTTCGCTGGCTCAACAGGGAACGCGTTGCGAAGCCGAGAGCGGCACAGCTGGCGGCCGCCCCACCGCGGGGAATGCAGCCCTCTGCCGTCCCCAGCGCCGCAGCCCTCTGCTGAGCACAAGCCCCAAACAAACGCGGCATCAAAGGCTTTAGGGAGGCTGAAGGTAACTGGTGCTGCTTCACATTCCCAGCGATAAGTCTCCGGCAATTATTTCAGTAGGAAAGAATAAAAGTTTCATAGTAGCTGGGTAGTTCGATAGGTTTAGGAATTTGAGCATAGAAAAGAACATGGGAATCACCCAAACCCTGAGCATGATTTTTTATTATATATGTGTGTATATATATTTTCACAAGAGAATTTATGTATTCCTTGTGAATACATATATGTGCACATGCATGTGTGATAACATATATATTTTTTCACAAGAATCATGGTTTGCAGTGTCTCACAAAACCTAAAACCTTTTACATTTTACTGCTTAATCTCATACTGATGTTTTAGCTTCCTGTAAGAGGTTCTGAACGTGACGGGAATTTCAGCAGTGTAAAATTGCCAGAAGCCTTTTACCTGCTTGAGAAAGAAATAACAGAGCTATTATTGTCTAATAAACAATACGCCTGTAACGCAGATAGCTCCTCTGAATGAAATGAATGTCCCAGAGGAATCTGATTCAGCATCATTTTTAGATGACATTTGCAATTCTTCTCATCAATGAAATAAATCTTGATTATTTTTTTCTTTTTGAGCAAGAGATGCTTAATTGAATGTAATTAAATCACTCTACAGCCAAGGGAGGTTTTAATGGCGAAGTGCTCCTTGATGAGGTTCATAAAATAGTGTTAGCCAAAAGCATCTGAGAAAAGCAGTAGGTGATGGCCCCGGCTTCCAGGTACACACAGCAATTTCCACATCAGCAGGAATTTGGGTAGCATTCAGGAAGAATATGTTGAAAGTTGTGTTTGTTTGGGGTTTTTTTAATTGCCTGTCCAGTTCAGGCGAGACTAATAGATATTAATTCCTCTGATTAGCATTGTTGCCTATAGCTATGATCCAGCTAAGAACAGCACCATTACTGCCACTTTTATTCTGACTTCAGCTACAGGAGCACCTTGCTAACTTCTGCTCCTCAGCAATCATCACCAAAAGACTCATCTAATTTTCATCACACTAACTTGATAGCAGTCATTTAACACACACAAATCTGTCCCCATTTTTTAAAGGAGACATCAAAACCTTAGCGTGGCTGCGGGCTCATACCTATAAACACGTGTAGAAGTCTCCAAAGCAGCTGCATCCAGATCTTTGTTATTGCAAAGGTGGACTCCATATTGTATTTTTACTCAGAAATTGAAAATTGTAGGAATTCAAGTACTTGAATTTTGGTCTGGGCCAGTAGTGGGAGGTTCAAGTATGCAGATATGGTAACAGTCGGATGTGCCTGCAGCTCCCCTGCAGTGCATTACCTGCAGAGAGGGGAAGAGTTTCAAAACCCGCCCCCAGCATCTTTTAAAAGCTTCCTGAAACAACTAATCCAACAATGAGGAGTTATGTAGCAGACATCAGCTTAATACTGTTCTCACTGCACATATTTGCCAATATGCCCCCTGATAGAGGTAGGAGTTGTTGTTTTATTCATACTCCTCCAAATATGAATTTTCCCACAAAGACGCCATTTACAAGTTACTCATACAGATCCCGATCCGAAGGGGTTGCTGCATCAGTCCATTTCAGAACGACCCCTCACTTTCTAACCCTATGACTGATCAAAAAAGTTCCCCTTTACCTTCTTCTTACAAAATCGCAGGTTACGTTGTAATGCTGTTGCTGTTACGCGATATTACAGCTGCTGCGACTGCGTCTGAGCAAAGCGTCAGGCTGGGGGCTGGGGGCTCCTCTGCCTCCCGCCCGGCCCCTTGCTGACTTTTGCACAGTCAACTTTTTTTTTTTTCCCCAACCCAAGAACCATATCACATCTTAGAAAGACGATGGTGATCTGACCTGGGATGCAATTTGTTGCTGTTTGCCCAGTGCCGCTGACTGGAGGAGCAGACCTCTCACTCAGGAGAGCGCTGTACACTCAAAATAGCCTCTCACTCTCTTCCGTCTGAAATCTGATGTCACCGACAGAGAAAACCCCACTGTTGCTTCAGTGAATCTATAGGTACTACGCACCAAACCCAAAAGCATTTAGTTCATTGTTCAGAGTAGAGCGATGAGACTGACACACAGCTCACCACGTTACGACATTATAACAGAAATGAGCGATATTAAATGAAGTATAAGCACAGATATTTGGCACCTCCACTTAGTGCCTGATTTGATTTGACGTTGTATGAGGTCAGGACTACTATTTGATGGAATTAGTGACATATAATAGAAAAATCTGAACATTTCTAGAGACATAAAGGTGGTAGACTCCAATAGCAATAATCTAAACTTAACCCTGATTTCCAGAGCAACACAGCACCTATGTTGCTCAGTATCACTGCTCTGTGGAAGATGACGATGGCTTTTTATCTGCTTTGCATACACCGAACCTGCTAACTGCACGTTTGGAATAGATGCAGTATCAGTGCTCCTGCCGAATTCTCATCTGTATGGACAGAGTCCACCACAACAGTTCCAGGAACAAGACTGCCAGGCTACGCAATGTACGTTAGTCACCTTTGAAGTACCTTGAAGTCAGATCACAAAATAACCAAAATCAGGGTTAACAGTCCGCAGCTTGGGAAATCACCTGCAGGTTTCAGAAGCCATCACAAGCACCGATTTCTTCTAGCCAAGCATCCCTGCTAAATCCTTTTTAGCAAAAGAAGCTTTCCTGTGCTGGTTTTGTTCTACCTCATTCTCATTGTAGTGCATATTCGCCCAAGGAGAACGTGTAGGCAGAGGACAAACAAGGCAGGCTTGGAGACAACTGCCTGGCGTGGGGACAGTTACTGCCAGTCAACACCAGTTTAGGGAGCTTTGAATAGAGAACTACATGCAATACCCAGGAAGTTTGGCTTTATATGACAAATTGCACCATAGCAGCATATTTTCAACTAAATCACAACATGGTCCTTCACCATATATCAACAAAACTCAAGAGGAGGTGAACATTTGGGATTCCGTTCAGCTCTCCCATCCCAGCTCTGTTCAGAGATACAATAGAACAACTTTGAAACTACTCATCCATCTCAGCTTAAGGCTGTTTTCCTACAGCGCTGTTTTTATGGTGGCACTAAAGTCTCCATGTACTAGCAGCTTCCACTGGCGTTGGTTTTATTACCAAGTGAAGAAATGCTGATACACGAAATTACTGTAGGTTTAGTACCTGTTAAATTGGCACTGCTGTATCTGAAGCAGTTCTGAGTCCACAGACTGGGGAAATTGAGAGAAGTAATATGACGGCTTTGATTGATTTAAGCACTCGGCTGATTTCAGCAGTGATACACTAATCACAGTTTCCCCTCCTCCCTACCCAAGAATGGGTTTGTTTTCTAGAATGAATTTCAGAGCTCAGTCCCACGACTTGGCTGCTACTGCCGGACAACAGCAGAGCAATTTTACTCTTTCTTTTCAAGGGATAAGGATCATTTCTTATGGGCCCTTTCCTACATCTAACATTATGATGTCATTCGCGTAAGTATTTAGTTTCATTTACGTGGTCTTTCACTTATATAACTAAAATTATTAATTGTGACCGTTTCATAATCAGGCACTTCAAAAAGTATTTTTATTAATACTCGGAAGAAGGCTGTGGCATTAATAAGGGAAAGTAAGAAAACTATGCTTTCATCAACTGAATAATTATTGCTGCCACCAGAATCTTAGGGAACTTGTTTTATTTATCACAAAGATCAAGTAAGAGATATTTCAACAAACTCTATATAACTGGTTACTTTTAGAGGTTTAAGGATTGTGTACAAAAGCTGTTAACTGCAGTTACAGGAACCTGTGGAAAACGGTGTAGGTTTTCAAAAGTGTCCTTGTAGAAAGGGAATTTAAAATATTTATTTCTAAACTCCAAAAAAAAAAATCCAATAGCTTTACTTCATGAAGAACAGATCGACACCTAAGTTAGAATAAGTTATTTTGAAGGAAATAAAGTAATATGATCCCAAAATGAAGTCACCTCAAGCTGATTAAGGTCAGCATAATAAAGCATTAATTTTTTTTTATTTTTTTTTTAAGCTGGATTTCCTTTAAATGAGGTTAGCAACACCATAGACAGAGACCCAGGAATGATCCTTAGGTACCGGGTGCTGAGAGAGTGAGAAATGCTCTAAGCCCTGCAGCCCCGGGTGGGCAGCGTGGCGCGAGGGGTGGTGGAGGTGGGGGGTGCAACGCCGGGTTTGGGGGAGCAGCACCCCACAGCGCGGATGGCTCTGGGCAGCGCTCCTCCTGCAGCTCCGCACAGCCTACGAGGTGACGAAAGCGGCTCAGCTAGGCATTGCAGGAAATTTTTAGACTTCTGCTCAACTCTGTCCCTCAACCCCCACCCAAATATCCCTCGATAATTTTTCAGTGAAGTACTCAGCACGGGACCTTCAGAGCAGGGACTCCCGAGGAGGCGTACGAGGAGAAGAAGAAAGCAGGACCCTTGGCTTTTTTTTTTTCCTTTTACTATAATAAAATTTCACCTCCTTGAAACCATTTTATTACTTACATTAAAATCCTTGAGAGAAGATACTCAAGTAGTTTGTTCATAGAATTAAGCAGAAAAATAATAAAAAAAAAAAAAAATCAGAGCAGAGCGCATGAAGAGCTCAGGAACATTCATCCAAGCCTCAAAGAGCGGCTGCTGTAGCCGCGTCTGGCAGAGCGCTCCCGGAAGGTTTCGGTCTGCCTGGGCAGTGCGCGCAGGGAGGGGGTGCTCCTGACGCCCCGTCGGGGCAGAGCCGTCCGCAGGGCCCGCGCAGACCCCACCGGAGGAGGACAGCGCGGGAGCAGCCGGGACACCTCGCTCATGGGCACACGGTGCTCGGCTCCCTAAAAATCACAGTGGTTCCCTAGCAGTGTAAAAACATTATCTCTACCTTAACGCTCAGAAATAGAAGGAATACCATGTGGGAAGTCTACAGCAAGGCACAACCAGAGAGCCCATCCAGGAGCGGCGCACGTCTCTGCCAAGCAATACGGCAGCACCGCAATCAAAGCAGCGTCTTCCCTTCGCCCGAGGCCTCAGCTCCACCGCGCTGGAACCACTGCTGGAACCGGCACCGTAAGGATTTACAGACAGACCCCACTGCCGCTCTCCCACTGTAACAAAGGCACTAAAATGTCCTCCTGCTCTCTGACTTGGGCGGTTTTCCCTGACAAAGAGACACAGACCAAACCCTGCAAACCCGGTAAGACTAGAGATACCGGGCACCATACCCAGGTAATTCTCTGTAAGCGGCAGAACTGCCAAATTATTATCCCACCCAGCATTGTTCCAGTACCGCACCGAGAGTCGCACGAGGCTGAGATGCATCTGCATTCCAGCAATTTTGGATTCCCATTTTTTAAATCAAAACTGTGCAGAAATCTTCTTCTAGCTTTAATAAATGAAACGTACATGCAGGGGAAATAGAAGTACAGATGCATCATTTGAATACACAAATACAGTTTTCACAGAGTACTGTGAATCAGGTTTCTTCTGCTGTTATAATTTACAATTACTTATCACATTAGCTCCTAATTGTCTTTTCAGAGTGCACTCAATTACAAAATTAGAATCCTTATCTTCCTGTAACAGCCACCTTCTAGACAGATCCCCATAAAATGTGCAAATTGACTAGAAGAATATTTTTCCTTATACCGTTCCTGTTCATCAAAAGGTTGTCCTAAATCAAAGCTTAAGCACATTTTTGTTTTTCTGGTGAGGAAAGCAAACCAGCTGCTTTCTGGAACTGCCTTACTAGCCATTTGCTTAGACAGAGACCAGGTGGTGTCATGGATTAATTCTTTCTCCTATTTCACAAAATCATGATTTTTTTTAATTATTTTTTTTTAACCTTTGACAGCAAGGCATTCTTCTAGAGCATCCTTTTTAACAGACAGCAATCATTTGCTCTGAATGAAGCAGGAAGAAATAAACATATCTTGTTTCATCCTTCCCTTCTCCCTTTTTAAAAGCCCCTGTGAAGTCTCCACGTTCTGCAGCCTCACTGCGTTGCAGACGTGGCCATGGGCTCCAAACAGGCTGCCACAACCACCACCACCAGCTCCTCCTTTGGCTGCAACACTAAAACATACTCCTGCAGCTTAAACACCAGTAACTCACGCTGAGCGGGAGGGCAAAACAAAAACACACCAAAAAACCCGCACACTTTGGTACGAGGCTGTCTTTCCCCGCTGGCCGAGCTGGGTGAGACGCAGGAACCCCCCGGGCTGCGGGGCCCAGCGCCGCGCGCTTCTCCATTGTAAACGGGTATCGAATGTACTCTGTGTATTTTGATCTAGAAAATAAAGTCTGAGCACCTTTCAGGTCTGCCGGGATCAAACCTATGTTTCATCCGAAGCAGGAAATCTTTGACACCCTACAAAATCAAGTGGTAATCACCTGTGAAAAACCCCAGTTAAATATTAATGATGGCACGAATAACAGCCCTCTGATAGTTGCAGTGCCATTTCTTTCCCTCCCCCGTGCACGCCGGAACAGGTTCTTTGCCTTCCCTTCCCCGGACAGGCCCGAATACGGCTTGCCGCACCAATGTGTGGAAGCTGTAGGACACCCAAGCTTTGACGTCCCGGCACCGCCGCAGGCGCGAGTCCCCGGCGGCGAGGGGCCCAAGGCCGAGGACCCTGCACTGACCCACCACCAGCACGCCCCAGCGGGTTTCCCTGACGCGAGAGGCCCCGCGCGGACTCCGCTCCTCTCCTGGCCACGACCCCCAGAGGAGAGCTCCCCGGCCTCCTCCGAGCCGGGTGCGAGGCTGGACACACGCACGCGCCAGCGAGATTAACGGTGGTTAATTGTGGAACAGGGGCTCCAGTCAGCCCTGCTCAGAGGCCCCGGGGGCCGGTCGCAGCCCGCGGCAGAGACGGCGAGTTCTGCGGGGCTGTGCGCAGGGGGACCTGCCGCTGGAAGGAGCCCGCACCCAGAGCCCCCCAGTCGACACCGCGGAGCAGGAAGTGTGTTGTATCTGGATTTAAGGTTCCATCTCCGAGTAGTACCAATTTCTCAGCGTCTGGTTTCGGTTGCCTACCTCCGGAGCTGCCCACGGGCAGACTGCGTTTTGGGGACGATCAGAACGAAGGCAGCCGGGTTATCTACCCGCGTCGCAGTCACGGGGACTCTCTCACAGGACCGCCCGAACGGTGGCCTGCGCGGTGAAGGCCCACGGAAAAGGGATTGGTGGGGTGTACAGGCGAATAAGTACACAATTCTGCCAGTTTGGCACTGTGCAGTGCGAGAAAGGCCTGAGGGGGAGGAGGCGGGCAGCCACCAGAACCGCCAGCCTAAGTGACAACAAGTGCATTGGAAAGCGGGAAAAATCCTACAGTTCCAAGTGTCAAATTCCCAGTGGGTTTCAGGCGCAAACAGGAAAGCCCGGAGCTGCGCGCGGGGAACCCTTCCCGACAGCCATGCAATTCACCCCCCAGCCTTGGCTTGCCACGGCAGTCTTGTCATTTCCATAATTTCAAGGTAGCTGCATAATTTTGCATACATTTAAAGTAAGTGGTTAATCATTATTAATTCCACTGGTATCCTCTGTGCTAACAGTAACCATTATTAACCTATTTGACAATATTGTGGATTCCTTTGGCATTAATGTGATTGTAATATGTAAATCCATAAGAATTCAATTGTAAATTATCATTATTCAATGTACTTAGCTTCAATGCATAATTCTGCAATTTGTGCAGAAGGAAATTACATGCTGACTCACGAGACATAACTTTTCAGGGCTTCGTAAGACCAAATGTGAACAATTTGTACCTATAATTACATTAAAATGTAAGTGAAATATATAATGCAGCTACAACACATTAAAGGGAATATACGACTTACATCCTTAGCCATGTCGCTTAAAGGAAAATGTTTCGTATTAAACTAGCTATTCGCATCAACTACTCGCATAACACAGATTTACTTAAAAGCCAGCAGTATGCCAGCAGTAGTGAAGGCCTTCGTCTAAAGTATATTAAAGAGGCAGTTTTGACAATTTGAGTTTTAAACACGTTACTTTTCAATCTAACGTAAAAGCGCTCAAGGGCCAGTGGCAGAGGCAGTACGTGGCTTCAGGGCCCGCTGGACGACACCCTGGCAAAATCCCGACCTTTTCTCAGACAGCACATCTTCCCTAAAGCCCCCGGGGCTTCACAGGACTTGTGACACAGGACCAGGACGCAGAAGGAGGAGAACTCGCTCCCAGCCTGGAGCGGAGCAGGAACCCGGGTCTCAGATCTGTGCCCTGCTCACCTAAGGACTGATCCAATTATTTCTATGGGCTTTGCATAAAGCTACTGGAAGAAGTCAGACAACACACGGCATCAAAACGTCAGTTGTGCCCAACCGAGATTTCATCCTCTGCTCTCAGAAACGTCGAGTTCAAACCGAGCTCTGAGAAATGATCAGAATTTTACCTGCATGCTTTAAAGGGACTGATCTTACAGAGTTATTCACCTGAGTAATTTCATTGGTGTTTAAATTTAACGGAATTGCTCACACATCCATTGGAGGTTTGCAGGTTAGGAGTCAGTACCTTTGTATCAATGAAGTTCAGACAAGGATTCAAGAAATACAAATTTTTGCTCCAGACTGTGTAGCAGCAGAAAATTGGGCAGAAAATTTCATGAGACGAGGCTTTTATGATCTGCTCACTTCAGCCAGAAGTATTGCAAGAACAATTGGTGATTATGAAGACCAGAGCTGTGAACTGAATATTCTGCTCTTTGGGGCACAAGGTTCACTTGAAATTCTAGAAATCGAGGAAATGTGAAGGAAGAGATTCTTGAACTTACAGCCTGAGGATTTTTAGGGCCAACTCATGAACCCATTCCAGATGGAAGTTAAATTTGCATCTGTCAATAACCAAGTTTCAGAAGGTAGAGTTGGGTTTATATGTCCAATACTTTCATCTTTAAGCGAATAAGGACTGTCGCCTGGTCAGGTTCTTAACAGAAAACCCACTATCTCTCCTTAGCTAGTAATGTCCCTTTAGTAATTTCTTCCTCTTCCGAGCATTCATTCAGTTTCTCATGGTGGTTTCTCCAGCTCTCAGCAATAATATTACTGAATAAGATGGGGTACATGAACAAGTGGTGCATCTTCTCCGAGAATAGAGGCAACAGCCCCCCACTGTCAGGGTGGCTTTAGCACCTTCCCTCGTTAGGGGAACAGTGTGCTACCCTCACCAGAAATAAGCTAAGTATTTCTGACCCCCATAATACGAGAAAGGACAAAGCATGAATGTCAGTTAAATCTTGTAGAAAGAAATCTATCCATTTCTATGAGCACTGGACTATGTTCATACTATTTGTGGGCCCAAATAGCAGCAGGTGAAAAGCAAAGAAGTGATTGACGTGTCCTTCCAGACATCTACAGGCATTTTACCGACTCGTAAAACTACCCCTTTGCTCCTTCATTTGAACTGTGTTCTGTTCCTTTTCTGAAGAAAAGGGAGAATTCAAGAATACATCCTCCTGATAATAACAAAAGGATTGAAGAAAATCTCTACTGAATTCGAAGAGGTGCGGGACAGCTGCACCTCATACCAGATATGGAGTAAAGCATTCTTCACCTTCCAAAAAAAAGTCACTTTTGACACATTCTCCATCCAGAAAAACAGACCAAATTCACTTAAAGTTGCCAAAATACTAGAGTTGTTTTCTTGCTCAAATCATCTTTTCACTCTGATATGTTAGTGCAAAACTAAAAATCATTTTTAAAAGGAACAAAGACAAAAAAAATGCACAAACTTGAAATACTTTTGAAAAACCCTCCACCTGGCACGAGCAGAAAGCTTTCACCTGCGGTTCAGTTAATGCCGTTTGTGAGATCAGTTTCTCATGGTGGTTTCTCAAGCTCTCTGTGGAAGAAAAGAACCTCAGCTTTCCGTATGCTACCGCTGCAGTAGGTCTGAAGTCTCCACAACAGGGGTCTGAACGGTTTAGAGAGGAGTTCCTCAAACCACTGTTGAGGTCCACAAGTGTTTGGACAGTCACTGCTGTACCATTACGTCCTCCAGCACAGGCGGGGGAAACCCAAGAACAAGCGGGACAGCCCAGCATCGCTGCGCGGCGCAGCGGCCAGTCCTGCAGCGCTGGAATACCATCGCGGCTCTCGCTCCTCCCATCCTGCTGCTGCACTGCCTGCGCGTGGGTCAACACCTGCATCCCCCCGGTGACAGAAGGCCACGTGCTACCTTCCTGGCCCTGCATCCAGCCCAGGGACTACGAGAGCAGCGGCTAAGTGATCTCATTACCAAATAGGATAAAATTATGTTCAGCACATTCCTAAATTAACCCGGCGTTTCAGGGTAGCGTTACTTGTGCCGCAGCAGATATTCGGCACCTTTACATCTATCAGTACAATTGTAATGAATGTTAAAACGTACTTTGCCTTTTCTGCAGCAATATTCTGCTTTGCTGTGCTCTTTTCTCTTTTCGTTTAATGACTGCAGAGACCTCAGGTGTTTTTCAACCTTTATAGTCAACAAAGCACCAAGTCCACAATTGGCTTAAAACCCTTCTGTTCTGCCTGCAGCTGCAGCTGTCCAAGGGAGATTTTTGTCATTTTGGACTCAAGTTTTTTTGAATTATTGATGGAAAAGACAGTCATACAATATTTAGTAGATTTAGCTACCTCCAGACTATGGGAAGTTTTAATCCTTCCTCCTCCCTTTATAGCACACAGACACAAGCAAAAATGAGCAGCTTAATATTTCTTTAGCTTCAAACTGTGTCTATTAGTTGGCGTTGCTGCAGTCTCACAGCGAGCGGATAGAGCTGTACGACACAGCCTCTTTAGGAAAAAATGTGCTGAAGTGTGCTACCTACAGAACAAAACATTTGACATGTCTAAGAAATAGAAGGGCGAGGAATTCCTCAGAGAGTGAGCGGGGAGGATGACGTGTGGGCTTTGGGATTCTGCTGATGGCCCTGCGGTATCCCGCTGCTGTAGCTGAAGGACTGCAGGACCGAGAGCAGCATCACCCCCTGCACAGTGCAAAAGGGAAAGTGTTAACGGACTGCCCAGAAAGTTCTCTGCAAGCATGGTTGAAAACTGGAAACAGAATAAGGGTGAGTTGTAGATTATTCAGTGCACACACATTTTGCCAAAGGGAATAATCCTCCCACAGAAGCAGCAGCTCCTTTGGTTTTCCCTTCAATAGCCTCACTGGGGGGCTTTTAACATTGGCTTCCTCCCCCCTCCAAGAAACTGTGCAAAAATGGAGCGACGACGGCCACTGGAGCCCATTCCTGCTGGCGTTGAGGGTAAGCCCTACATCGCATGCTCATGCCAACAGTTTTACAAAAAGGATCAGCCAGTGGTAAATACTGATCACTGTGTAAACCCGAAAAAATGTTAACTTCCATAAGAAGCAGAGTAGTGTTTATTTTTTCTACCCTATTAGATTGCCCTTTCAACTTGCAGAACTTTGATTCACTGTTTATCTTTCTGGCTTGGCAAAAGCCTTCCTTCCCAGTTGCCTGGGAGAAAGACATGTCACAAATTATCCTTAGCTTTTTTTTTTTTCCCCAATCTTTATCCATTCTTATTATAAGTATTCTTGAAAAGAAAATAAAAAGCCAGCACTCTGAGGTTGACAGGTCTTTCAGCGTGGTGCTGCAGGGCCTGGCAGCACAGGCCGTGGCTCTCGGGCGCACTAATCAAACAGCGCAGCCCAGGACCACTGCACTCAAATCTCCCCCCAGCACTAGAACTGCTCTGTTTTAAAAAGCCTGGATTTGATCATCTGGAATGGGCCAACAAGCTACTGTCAGAGACGAGAACCCTTCCCTACCCCTGCAAATCCATAACCTCCCATTCGACAGCAGCGACGGTGGGCAGAGACCTTATCTCCTCCCAAACATCTGCCGGCGGACACTCCGCTGGAAGGGTGGCTGAGCCTTAAAAGGTGAAGGAAAGGAACACGTGAGCAAACATCAAGGGCCTGCTGCTAGAAGACAGGACCTGCTTTGGAACGAGAGGGAGGCAGAAATAATCATTTGCACCAGAGTCATAACAAAAGGGCATTCAAGGGTGACTCACCTCTGGCAATGCCTATCCAACTGGAGCAAAGGAAACAGAAGGGCTCAATATGATGACCAAAGAAACAAAGTGTGGAAAAAGTCAAAGGAGAACCCAAATTAATTTGTTCTACAGCTCTGCCAGGCTGAACTCAGCTATGACTGTATACTTCTGGAAATGAAAGACAATGTAAAGGAAAAGGAAAGAACGAGGGCTAATATAATTCATGCATTCACACGAATGAAATTGCTTTAGGAGTTCTTCGCTTCATTGAAACCAGCTGGGCGGATGTCCTTGCTGAAGTAAGCAGAGTCCAGCTGAACTCCGACTGCTTTCCCTGCGGTTCAAACACGCATAATACGTGTGCCTCTCTGACAGCTTCTCCCCGTACAGAACTGCGTGTCCTCATTTATTAGGACACAGAGGTTTGCGCTGGGACTGGGAGTCAAAAGCCACAGGGTCTATGGCTAATTACCCTGTTAAAACAGGCCCAAGAGCCCAAAGGAAGATTAACTTCTCTGCTTGAAATGAAGATCTGCTTGTAATTATCTTCAGCGTTGTTTCCTACTTCACTTGTTTATCTCCCAGTATATTTTCAATTACATCCAAGAACTACAATAAAACAGCATTTTATTGCTAAGCCAAGCACTCCAAAATTAAGAATTGCCAGAATTAGAACTGCCCATGCAACTTCAATTTGGCCCCACTGTATATATGCAAGGTTTTAATTACATGATCACACAATATTTTATCCACAGGCCCCTTGGTTAATTTTAATTCTGAACACACTGCTGGGAACTTCAGGGCTATTAAAAAAAAAAAATCTTAGTTTCAAAAAACGAGCTCATCCCCAGTTCTGAAAAC